>MU762431.1:14193-47729 GCA_026770625.1 Nicotiana glauca
GTTGATGTCCAGGCTTTGGCCAATCGGATGGTGAGGCTAGATATTTCGGAGCCTAGTCGAGTGTTGGCTTGTGTGGTATCTCGGTCTTCCTTGTATGACCGCATTAGAGAGCGCCAGTATGATGATCCACATTTGCTTGTCCTTAAGGACAGAGTTCAGCACGATGATGCCAGGGATATGACCATTAATAGTGATGGTGTGTTGAGGATGCAGGGCCGGATTTGCGTGCCCAATGTGGATGGGCTTCGGGAGTTGGTATTGGAAAAGGCCCACAGCTCGCGGTATTCTATTCATCCAGGTGCCGCGAATATGTATCAGGATTTGAGACAGCATTACTGGTGGAGGAGAATGAAGAAGGATATTGTGAGTCATGTAGCTCGGTGTCTCAACTGTCAGCAGGTCAAGGTTGAGCATCAGAGGCCCGATGGTGTACTTCAGTGCATAGATATTCCCGAGTGGAAGTGGGAGAGGATTACTATGGACTTTGTGAGTGGTCTCCCTTGAACAGCGAGGAAGTTTAATTCGATTTGGGTGATTGTGGATCGGCTGACCAAGTCCACGCACTTCATTCCGGTGTGTACTACCTTTTCTTCAGAGCGGTTAGCAGAGATTTTCATCCGGGAGATTGTATGGTTGCATGGGGTCCCAGTTTCCATCATATCAGATAGGGGTACTCAGTTTACTTCTCAGTTATGGAGGACATTTCAGCGAGAGTTGGGTACATAGGTAGAGCTGAGCACGACGTTTCATCCTCAGACGGACGGGCAGTCCGAGTGTACCATTCAGATATTGGAGGACATGTTGCGTGCCTGTGTTATTGACTTTGGAGGTTCTTGGGCTGATTTTGTGCCTCTTGCAGAGTTTGCTTACAACAACAGCTATCAATCCAGCATTCAGATGGCGCCATATGAGGCCTTATATGAGAGACGGTGTAGATCTCCGGCTGGTTGGTTTGAGCCCGGCGAGGCTAGGTTGTTGGGGACAGAGTTGGTCCAGGATGCCTTAGATAAGGTGAAGGTGATCCAGGAGATACTTCGTACAGCTCAGTCGTGTCAGAAGAGTTATGCAAACCGGAAGGTCTGAGATGTATCTTAGATGGTGAGCGAGAAGGTCTTGTTGAAGGTTTTGCCTATGAAGGGCGTCATGCCGTGCGGGAAGAAAGGGAAGATGAGTCCGAGGTTCATTGGCCCTTTTGAGATCCTTAGGAGGATTGGGAAGGTGGCCTATATGCTTGCTTTGCCACCCAGCATGTCGGGAGTTCATCCGGTATTTCATGTGTCTATGCTCCAAAAGTACGTTGGGGACCCATCTCATGTGTTGGACTTCAGTACAGTGCAGGTTGATGATGATTTAACCTATGATGTGGAGCCAATGGCTATTTTGGGTCGTCAGGTTCGGAGATTGAGGTCAAAGGATATAGCTTCGGTGAAGGTGCAGTGGAGAGGTCGGCCCGTGGAGGAGGCTACTTGGGAGACCGAGCGGGAGATGCGGAGCAGATATCCTCACTTGTTTGAGACTCCAGGTATATTTCTTGACCCGCTCGAGGATGAGCGTTTGTTTTAGTTGGGGAGGATGTGACGACCCGGCCCGTCGTCACATGAGTTACCGTCCCGTTTCCCCCATATTATTTTGCACCATGTTTCAATATCAGTATTTGAGTTGATCGGGTAGAATTGGATTGGTTTTAGTTGGAAATGAGGCACTTAGCCTCTTAGAAGGAAGCTTATTTTGGGAAAGTCAACCGGAAGTTGACTATATAGTTAGAGGGCTCAGATGCGAATTCCAATGGTTCGGCTAGCTTCGGGGGATGATTTGTGACTTGGGAGCGCGATCAGAATTGAATTTGGAGGTCCGGTGTAGAATTTGGCTTGAATTGGCGAAGTTTGAATTTTGGGGAATTCCGGTTGATAGGTGAGATTTTGATCCGAGGGTCGGAATGGAATTCCGAGAGTTTTTGTAGCTTCTTTAGGTGATTTTGGATATGTGTGCAAAATTTCAGGTCATTCAGACATCGTTTGGTCGGGTTTTTGGTCGAATGTGAGTTTCGGAAGAATTTGATAAACTTAGGCTTGAATCCATGGTGAATTGATGATTTTTGTGTTGTGTGGCGTGTTTTGATGATTGGAACAAGTTTGTATAATGTTTTGGGGTATGTTGGTGTTTTTGGTTGAGGTCCCGGGGACCTCGGGGTGATTCCGGGGGATCAACAGAAGGATTTTTGGACTTTGAGTGATGCAGAAAATGCAACAGCAGTGCAGGCTATTTCAAGCCTTCGCGTTCGCGTGGCAAGTGTTGCGGATGCGTAGAGTAAGGTTGAGGGGACAGGAAGTTTTTCATCGCGTTCGCGTAGGTTAAGGGCAGTGGTGCATCGCATTCGCGTTGGGGCTACGCATTCGCGTAGAAGAAAAATAGAGGGCCAGTTGGATGTTCAACGCGTTCGCGTAAGTGTGGGGGCCTAAGACTTCGCGTTCGCGGGAGACCAGACGCGTTCGCGAAGGGTATTTTTGGTCATCTGAAATTTTGGTCATCGCGAACGCGAGGGAGGCTCGCGTTCGCATAGAGCAATCTGGGCAATTACAGAAGGGTTTTATAAGGTCATTTCATCCGCGACCCAATTGATATTTCCTCCATTTTTGAATCACCCCAAGAGCTTTTGGGTAGAAATTGAAGAGAGTTTGATGGGAATCGATTGGAGGTAAGTCTCGTGACCTAGAAACGCTATTTTATTGAAGAATCTACCTTTAATTCTTGGAAAATTGGGTGAAAAATTGAAGAACTAGGGCTTGGGTTTTTAAATAAGAAAATGGGATTTGAGGGAGCATTTGGACTCCGATTTTGATGAATTTTATATGTACGGACTCGTGGCAAGATGAGGAATCCGTTGATGTTAATTTTATAATTTTTTGAGGATTGGACTCGGGGCTCGGGTTTTGCCAACTTCGTGTTTTTGGGTGTTTTTCGAGTTCTTTCGATTGGGTTATATTCCCTTAGCCTATTGTAATGTATTCGTTGTGGTTTTGGCTAGATTCGACACGCGAGGAGGTCAATACGAGAGAAAAGGGAATCGCGGAGTAGTATTTGGCCGGCTAGAGGTGAGTAATAGATGTAAATGCTGCTCTGAGGGTTTGAAACCCCGGACTTTCACATCGTAACGCTATATTGAGGCGTGACACGCATTTTACGTCGAGTGCGGGGTTGTTTACTATTGGGAATTGTGACTTGGTCCATCCCGGGTGATATTTATACTATACTGGTGATTGATACTCATACTTTATTGATGTTATTTGGGCTTGTTGCCATGTTTGGGGCCTTGTGCCGACTTGTAGAATCCTTCGGGGATCGATATTAGTGTTTTAGCATATTTTTTGCATATCATTTGAACTTAGTCCAAGGTCTTAAATACTGTTTTGCAAACTCAGCCATATTTCTAAGTTTTGAAAACTCAAATGATACTTTAAATGTTATTTCGGGCTGAGAACTACTGTTTTATAAATGCCTAAGGGGCTTATGATGTTTTCTGGACTGATCATGGGTGGCTCGGGCTGCGTGCCGCAATAGTGACTTAAAACAGTGGTAACCATGGCACTGTGTGATGTGACTTGAAACATTATGGGTGGCTCGGTCTGCGCGCTGCGGTAGGAACTTGAAACAATGGTGATAATGGCACTATGTGATGTAAATGGGTCAAGTAACAATGACTGACCAGGATTTGATTGATGCCACGAGATGGCTTGATATTATGCTTGGGCTGTAGGAGCCCCTCCGGAGTCTGTACACACCCCCAGTGAGCGTCATCGACAATAAATGATTATGGGTGGCTCGGGCTGCGCGCCGCAGTGGGTACTGGAATGTACCATCATATGCATTGCATTGCATTCATGCATTTGTATCCTTAATTGTTGTTCAGTTGATCAGTTTCATGCATTGCTGTATATTTGGATTATAGCTTACTTTGTGTATTTACTGTGTTTTCTTACCTTCGGACTGTATTTTTTTTTATTACTCACTGGGTCGGAGTACTCACTTTACTCCCTGCACCTTGCGTGCAGATCCAGGGCATCCACAGGCTGAGTGAGCTTTGACCAGAGTTCCAGAGGCATTCTCCGGGAGTATTCGAGGTAGCTGCACAGCGTTCGCAGCCGAAGATTCTCCCTTCTATCTCTATATTTACATTCTGTATTTCCAGCTTTTAGACAGACTTGTATTAAGATTATAACTCTATATTTAGAGGCTCATGATCGTGACACCGGGTCCTAGTGGGACTATACTATGTATTCTGGTAATTTCCGCACTTTATCAGTAATTCTAGACTTTTAGTATACCGTGTTAATTATCTAGAATCTATTTTATTATCGGGAATTGTGGTAACAAGGTCGGGCTTGCCTAGTAGGGTGCTGGGCGCCATCACGACCGGGTTGGGGTCGTGACAAGTCTCTTTGATGAGTTGAGTCAATCCTTGATGCTTTTGTGTCGCACTAATACCATGGTGTTTAAAGGGTTGAATGTTGTTAATAATTCATTTGAATTGAGGGCAATTGTTAGTCCCAATTGATACTAGATGGGGTCACTTTAGGTCAACTGAATTTTCTTGGTTATATTCTTTAAAGAGGTGAGACTTATTTTGTTTACTTGAAGACAAGCAAAAGCTTAAGTTTGGGAGAGTTGATAACTAGGGATTCTAGTTCATTTTTCATTCCTTTTTAGTTGAGTTTTGATTAAAAATGCATACAAATAGTCCCAAAGGCTTACATATTGTACTTGTTTGTATGGTTTGGTGAAGAAAGTGACAAGAGGTCAAAAATCAGCTAAAAAGGGAGTGAAACCTGCACAAGTACCAAGAACAAGTCAAAGCACAGCTACAACAGACCCATCGCGGCCGCAATCCATTTAGTGCGGTCCGCGGTGAGGATATTCAGAGAGGTGCAGAGTTTGGAAGCTCAAGCACTACGGCCGCAATCCATTTTGTGCGGACCGCAGTGAAGCCACCGCGGCCGCGGTGCATTTTCCGCGATCTGTAGTGGCCAGATTTAGAGACTCAAAAGTCAAGCTAAAAAGCCCTACCGCGGCCGCAGTGCATTTTCCGCGGTCCGCGGTACCTCCGCAGGGGTATTTTTGTCCAAAAAATTCAGCCTTGTATAAATAGTTCTTTTTCAGATTTTTAGGGTATTTAACTTTTTGTAGAGCACATGAAGGCCGTTTTTGGACCTATTTTGAGTAATTTTTTGAATAGTTTAACATTAAAACTTTAATTCTTAGCTTGTAAACATATTATATGAGTTATTCTTCATCTAATTATCTATTTTCTTCCATTATTATGAGTATCTAGACCTATTAGCTAGGGTTGTGGCTCAACCCTAGTGTGTGTATTTGATGGGTCTTGTGTTTTAAGGCTTAGATGTTTATGGGTGTCGATATTTGGACTGATTTATGTTTTCTATGTTGGATTAGTGGTTGCAAACACTAATTCGTGCCTATTTGACTTGAGCTCTTCTTGAGAAAGAGAGCTTTAGTCTAGGTAGTCAGTCCAACAAGGAATTGGGGCGTACTCAAGAGATTGATAGCCCCAATTAAAGGGTTAAATCTAGAGATAGTAATACCCGACTTGAGCCTACATTGCTTGTATAATTTCGACACCCAAGTGGTCTTGAGAAAGTCAATTAAGGCAAAGTCACTCAAGCTACCGAGAGGTATAGAGTGGGTAGTGTCGTGCATTGGATATATCGTGATCCCAAACATAAAAAATTTTCCTTAGACTCTAGATCTTGTCAAGTATTCACCTAGGGGAAAGTCACTTCCCTAGTGCCTCGTTACCTATTAGAAAACCTTTTAAAAAATTATTCTTAGTTTAATTTAGTATCTCAAGAGTATAATATTAGAAGTAAAAACGAACAATTATGATTGGAAACGTAATTAAGAGCATTACCCATTGCTAGTTTAGATAGGAATCCAATTCCAAAATCTAGCTCCCTGTGGATTCGATCCCGACCTTCTCGGGTAAAAGTTGCACCGACTGCTCTTGCCGTTCTATAGTAGTGCAGTTTGGCTCCGATCAGTGCTACGAGTCATAAGCGAGTTAGTAGAGTCTTACGGATCGGTACAGTGACATCTGCACTTATCTTCGAGATGCTACGGAACTACTAGGACAATCTCACTTCTTTCATTCCTATCGTGCGAGCTTGTTGATCTCAGTGTTTGAAATATTATCATTCCATTCTCGCACAGATGGTGGGGACATGTGCTGAAGTTACCTATGACGTTGCTCCCGGAGCAGGGGTCAATGGAGGCAGAGATAGAGGCCGACGAGGAGTACGTGCCACAACTAGAGCCCCTACTAGAGCAGCTGTTGAGGAGCCACCAGTAGCTCCAGTTGGGGGGAAGGTACGGAGGCGCCTGTTGTTACCCCCGGACTTCAGGAGACCTTAGCACAATTCCTGAGCATCTTTGGTACATTGGCTCAGACGGGGTTGATTTCGACTGCATCAACTACCTCACAAACCGAGGGAGGGACTCAAATTCCCGCCGCCCACACTCTAGAGCAGCAAGTTCATGTTGGTCAGGTTCCGGGCATTAGGGTGGCACAGACTGTGGTTCCATCTCAGCCCGTAGTCAGGCAACAACATATGAAGAAGAGCAACTTAGGCTTGAGAGGTACAAGAAGTAAGACCCTCCTACATTCAGTGGTTTGGCTTCAGAGAGTGCACATGGTTTTCTGGAGGAGTGCCATCACATTCTGCGCACTATGAGTATTGTTGAGTCGAGTGGGGTTGCTTTTACTACGTTCCAGCTTAGGGGAGCGGCTTATTGTGAGCACGTGATTTTTTCCACGTTTAAATTACTCCTATAAATTCATTACAATGAGAATTTTTCTTTTATTATTTGAATTTTTAGGAATTAATTGCATGATTTTGTGTCCTGTTTGCATTTTTGTGTGCATTTTTAGTTGCTATAATTCATAAAAAGTACAAAATATTGCATTTGCATTTAGAATCCAATTTTATATTTTTATTTTTACTAGTTAATTAATATTACTAAAATAAAAGAAAAAATAACAAAAATAGTCCTTTTATAATTTTTAATTCTACATTTTACATTTTTGATGTAGTTCCTCTAAAATTAGGGTTTAGTTAATTAATATCATGTTGGATTTAGTTTGGGTCTTTTATTTTACATATTAATAAAATAAGAAAATTTAAAAAAATATATAATAAAAAGGGAAAAGAAAGGAAAAAGAAAAACAAATAAAAATTTATCCAGGCCATCTGATTTTTGGGCCAAAATTGGCTTGGCCCAAACCAAAAACCCCCAGATCCGGCTAAAATGGCCCAAAATTCAAACTATTACCCGGTCCAGAAGCCCTACCCCTCAACCATCAAAACGACGTAGTATGAGGGTACTACTACGTCGTTTCATGCCAAATCGATCTGGGCCCTTTATCCTTCCCCAATCCGATGGCCACGGTTGGATATTTAATTAACATAAAACAGTCCGAAAAATTATACAAAATCTAAAACATAACCCTCCATCCTCGTACAACCCCCACCCCTATAACACCACTGCCGTCCACCGTTACCCCGCCGTGTCTCCGCCTTCCTCCGCCGCCGGCCGGAAATTGCCTCCGCCGGTGGCGATGCTCCAAATCACCCCAAAATTACACCGTTGATTCCTATCCTCCTCCCCTTTTCATATCTAACTTTAAAATCCCTTAAATCCTAGCCGATTTTCTCAAATATTAGATCTAAATTCTGGTTTAAAACCCTACTTGCTCAAAAATACACCAAATTAACACCATGTATTCCTCTCACTCTCCTCTTTATGAATCCGGCCTTAGATTCCCTCAAACCACCACCAAATCACTCGAATTTTGGATCGAAATCCGGCCAAGAACAATAATTCTTCAAAGTCAAGATTTCTTTGATTTGGCGCTATGACTGCTTTTAATCGTGTGTTTTCTTATTGAAAACACATGATTAAAGACAATTTTGGTCCAAATAGCTCCAAATATGATCGAATTCGAGTCCAGGCCAAAATCAGAGGTACTTCATCTTTTATTTTATTTTCTTTTTGTTCTTGTTCTTCCATGCCTGCTTTTGTTGCTAGGTTTTGTAGTTTTTACTATTTTCCTCTTCTTTTCTGTAGTTTTTGATTTAATGCTATGACTGTAGTTTAATTTTTGGTTTAATTTTCGTTTTTTGTTTCTATCACTGCCTGTTAGGATTTCTGTTTGATTCTGTGTTCGATTCTACTTATTTGTTCATCCCGTTTAGATGTTAATCCATTTTAATTTTTAATTTTAGTCTGATCCTTTATTAATCTGTTGTGATAGTTTTAGCCTTGTTCAAACCTAATGACTGTTTCAATACTTGAATCAATTAGTAATTCCTTGTGTTCTAGTGTTGATGGTCTTAGTTTAAATCAGTTTGAGTAGTGATTATATTAATATTTCCATGTTTAGGGTAGTTAAGTTTGGTTGATTCAGGGCAGTACTATTTTTAGTCTTCATGATTGATTTTAATAGTTTAATTAGTTGATTCACGATTGGTTCATGCAATTTGTTTCCTTGTTTGGTTAATTGTCCAATTAGTTTAATTTTAGGTGATTGGTTATAGCTGATAGATCTCAACTAGGATTAGTAATTTCAGGTTCAATCAAGGGTATTTTGGACATCCAAAAAGAGCTGATTTGTTAAGTCTTGGTAGTTTTAGAACTCAAGTAAGGGTAATATAGGCATTCTAAAGGTAGAAAACAAAGCTAGAACACCCTAGGGCTTTCTAGAAAGGGGATTTAGTGTAAGTTTTAGGATTCTTAGAGCAGTAACTTGGGCAACAAGCCACAAATTTAGGGTTTAATGACTGATTTCTGAAAATAAAAAGGGGAGAAAATGGGTAAATACTTCCAGAACATTCTGGCCCCTTTCTTTGCCTATAAAAGGCAGCCTTAGTGCCTTGATTAACAAGTTTAGATCTCGAAAAATTCCAAAACCCCTTCCAGCTTATAATTCTCTCCCAAAATCCTCTTCTTACAAGCTGAAATCTCAAATTTGAATTTCAAATTCAAAGAAATTCAAATCTGAATTCCAGTAGCAAAATCTTCATTTTAGATCTTAAAAATTCTGCATAAAAAACCAAAAAAAAAAAAAAAAAACTCTCAAAAAAAGAAATCCCAAAAAATACTGTCCCATTAAACCATAGATTAATTTCAATTTAGTTTGTTGAGGTACATTGTCTGGCGTACTGTTTGGTTACTGAAATGTTCTATATATTCCTGGGATGATTTCAAGGGAGATTTGGGTTTGTTCAAGTCAGTTTTTGGTCTATTTTACTGATTTTTCCACTGCTGGGAGTCTGAGTTTGAACTGCTGAGTGTTCTCCTGCTGCTGTAACTGTGCTAGTTGCTCCAGTAGTTTGTTGGACTACAACTGACTTCCCTTCTCTTTGCTTTGCTTCATTTCAGGTACCTGCTTAACCTCCCATAGCCAAAGCCTCAGGATATTTGTAATTGAAATTATGAATGTGAAATGGAAAGCTGATCTAAGTGTTGCTTAATTTTCTGTTTATTCATAGGCATTGTAATGAATAGAATAAACTTCATGTTCTATGTTTACATGTGTTAGTGTTTAGATTAAGTTCTTCTCCTAGATTGGTTTAAATAAGTTTTTCAGTTAAGCATGGCCCTTTCTCGTATGTAATTGACTTAGGACTTTACTTTTATGAGTTGATCGTTGATTAGGCCTATATTACACTGTTGAATGTTCCTATTTGTGAGGGTTATAATTCCAGGTTCAGTTGTTGACTGAAACGCATGGCATATTTAGACTAAATAGGAAAATGTTAATACTCATTTGATCCCCAGTATGTCAAGTATTATGTTCTTAATTGAGTATGATTAGAATTGGCAACTCCAAATGTTGAACTGCTTAGTGATTTTAGTTTGTTAAATCTTTAGTCAGTTGTGCATCGTGATAATTGGAATGTGAAAAGCTACAAAGGTAGCATAATACAGTAATTGTAGTTATAATAATAATGAAGGGCCCAAAGAATGAAACTAGGCTATTAAGAGGCCCAACTCAATAACTACTGAAGTTTGGCCTGTGGAAATCAGCTTCCTATATATTTAAACCTTGGGGCCAGTTCTCAGAAGCCCAATGCAGGCTTCCTTCACCCAAATCATTATTGCTATGGACCTGGACCAGCATTTGCCAAAGCCCGAAAAGCGCTGGGCGTTAAAAAATCCCGGGCTGACCTTTAAGGCACAAATAATTGCTATAAGTCAAAATTCTTTCAATTATATTAGGAATATGGGGAATTAATTTGCAAATATAAATTTGGGTTTCGAATTAGGTGGCGGGTTCAAATTAAAAGGGTCCTCCCTTTTGTTTGAATTCGGACTTGAATTCAAGGCTTGAATTTATAAATGTAAATTAATTAGTCCTTTTAGAGACAAATAATAAATAGAAAAATCATAGTTGCTTTAAGTTGGCCTTTAATAAAAAATGAGATGAGCCTCACCAAACAAAACTCATAAATTGCGGGGCCCTCATTAATTGTCTATATAAAAATACTTAGAATTTGGGGCGTGCTGTTTAGCGAATTTCACGGCCTCCCACAAAGATAACAACCCATTAGTCGCTTTAGGCGCGCTTTTAATAGTCTTACCTTCTTAAATACGGGTGTGCATTTCATGCGACCCAAATCCAAGTCCAAAAACATTGAATAAGAATGTGTCTAGGATCCAGGTGCATTTCATGTGACGTGATCCGAAAACACGTTTTTAAACGACGTTCACTTTCGTAAAAAAATAAATTAAAAAGCGGTAACTAATTTTAAAATTGCACTATAGGTTGGAGCATGTATAAAAATTAATTGTTAGCCATTTATAATAATTTAAGCGACCGTGCTAGAACCACGGGATCTAAGGGTGCCTCACACCTTCCCTCGGGTCAACAGAATTCCTTATTCAGAATTTCTGGTTCGCAGACTCTAATTGGGAAGTCGAAATTTTTCTCGATTTGGGATTCAAGTTAAATTGGTGACTTGGGACACCAAAAGTCAATCCTATCCCAAGTGGTGACTCTAAAAAAAATAAAAAATAAATAAATAATTCCATTTCAAATAATGTCACTTTAAATTGGAAAAACTCCCTTATACATTATCCTTCGGGGTAGGTGTGTAAAAAAAGGAGGTGTGACAGCTCTGGCGACTCTGCTGGGGACACGAACCCAGAATTTCGATTCAGGGTTCAAGAATTCGAGCTTAGTACAATTGTTATATTTGGCTTTATCTGATTTTTCTACATGTTCCATGTTATATGTGCTAAATGTTTTACCGCTTTGATATTTGTTGAAATTGTATATATAAACTGTCGTGAATCCCTTACTCTTTCTAAGTCCTCTACATCATGGAGAAGGGTGCACTTCATGTAGCTTCTCTTTTGTTTAGAGTCTTTCCCAATTTAGAACGAGGTTTGGATAAGTTGCTAAGCCGGCGGAGCTTCTGTATTCCCGGTACGCTGCCTTCCCCTCGGCTCGAGTTGTCCGCTCGGGTAAGCCAGGTCTAGACCAATAAATCTAGGGTTTAAACCCAGAAGAACAAAAACTCATGCCGGATCCCTAGTAGGACATTTGTTTGCATCATGTGCATTTGACTTAGGGGACTCAACACAGGGGTTGGGTCCGTCTAGGACAGGTGATCTGAAATGAATTGACCATCCTGATGCATCTTACGTGCTACTTGCGCATTTATTTGCTCGACTTTGCATGTTGACCGGCTTGTATAAATGAGTGACAATTGAGAAAAGAATCAGTATTAGGACTAAGTGAGGGTGACCATTTGTACCGAAATGCTGCCGGATTTTTGAAAATTGAAAAAAAATAGAAAGAAAATTGTTGTTCAAAATAGTTTTAATTTTGGCAAATCTACCCGAACTATGCTGGTTTGATTTTCACCGGATGTGAGATACGTAGGCAACCCTCATCGGGTCCAACCTCCCTTTTGCAAAAATAGCCCAAAAATGTCAAAATTTTAATTTTTGTCATAAATAAGTCGGGTGATGCCATTCTTGTTTAAAATAAGCTGAATGTCCCCAAAAGGACGCCGGAAGGCTGTTTTTGCAAGAACAACCACCTTGAGTCATTTTTAAATGGTTTGCGGGCATAGCCTTAAATTCTTCCTCCCAGAAATGCTGAAAGGCCGTATTCGCAAAACCAAGTCCTTGTTTTCTAAATAAAGAATTTTTTTTTGCAAAAATAGCCATTTTTTCAAAAATAAATCATTAAATTTCCCAAAATAATTGTACAGGATGACTTCAAGTAACATCGAAACCTTCTCAGTCCTGAGCGAGATCCCCTTGAAACTTCATATGTGGTGGCATGATCTAGGAGGAAGCAGAGATACTGTGGTCAAAATTTTGGGGGCCTAGTGGATTTATTGAACATCAAACCGAGGAAATATATTATTGAGGCATTAATACCATTTTGGGACCCGACCCGTAACGTATTCCGGTTTTCAGATTTTGAACTCACAGCTACATTAGAAGAGATTGCGGGATACGCGAGTCTTAACGGGAACCTCCGAGGTAGATACCCATTGGCCCCACGACCGGTAACCCTTCATAGGTTTTTGGATTTGTTGAACATCAGCCGGGATATTCAAGACCCGCATCTGGTGGAAGGGTGTTGTATATTGCATTTCATATATCACCGGTACGGTAACCCAAAAGGTTTCGAGGAATCCAACACCAGCTTGACACATGCCGGAAATAAAGACAAATGGGAAGCCCGACGGGGATTAGCCTTTATGGTAGCCTTTCTGGGAGTGGTGGTTTGTCCGAGAGAAGATGGTCACATAGACCTTGGCCCAGTAGGGATGCTAGATGTTGCCATGAAAAAACCTACTAGCATAGTGGTTCCCCTGATTGTAGCAGAAATGTACCGAGCTTTGGCCAAATGTCGGGAAGGCATGAAATTCTTTCAAGATTGCAATTTGCTCTTACAGTTGTGGATGCAGGAACACCTCTATCACCGCACAGGCTATATGAACTACGATTTAACCGGATTCAGTTGTATTGCAGAATTTGGGACCCGGGTGACAGGTATTGAGTTCCCTGAGGTTACTGAGGCCTGGTCGTCATGCTTAAGATCCCTGACTGCAGATAAAGTTAAATGGGCTTATGGGTGGCTTCCTGCTACTGAAGCTGTATACACATCAGCAGAGGTCCCCTGTATTCTTTTGATGGGTATCCGAAGCATACAACCTTTGCTCCTTACTGGGTTTTGCGACAACTTGGAAGATTCCAGACAGTGCACAATGATGAAGACCTGAGTGGGCAAGTCATTGAGTTAGGCTCGAAGGCTGCATTTCCTGAAGGCAGAATCCGAAAGATATGGAATGAGTGTCGGTTCCTCGAGTCTAAAACCATAGTACATTACCAAGCTAGAGGCGAGGTAGATCTCAAATATCTGACATGGTTTGGTAAAAGATTTCAAATCCCAGAGAGACCCGCTAAAAGGCCACACGTGCAGCAATTCACCGATGGGGTCCAGGTTCAATGGGATTGGCAAGCCAAGGAAAAAGAGTACCGAGCTAGAATAGGACAGTTGGAGCAACAGGCCCGGGACCTCCAATTTGACAAGAGTATACAGGCTGTAGCCGACGAGGGTGATAAAAAGAAATTAGCTCAGGAGAACGAAGCACTCAAACCCCAAATTAAGCAAATGAAAATAGATGCTAGGAACGAAGAAAGAAGTCTATACGATGAAAGGTTGATCAAATGGTTAAAGAGACAAGTCTCAGACTGCCAAGAAGAATTAGAAAAATCCAAGGGAAACATGGCAAGGCTTCGGGCATAGTGGGCCACGAGACTGAAGAAAGAGCCCAATTTTTGCAACAAATGAGGAGAAACTACGAGGGGACCATTGCTAAAATGAAGAGAAAAATGAATACTATTGAAGAAAAGATAGCCCAGCGGGATAAAGAATTCCAAGCCGAGAGAGACCAGTGCTATAGGTTAATTGCTGAGATGGAAAAAGAAATAAAATTGCTACAAGACCTGCACTTCCAGGACTCTCAGGTGCTAGAGGCTCGTGCCCAGCAAATAAGTCGAATCCTCCAAGAAGAGGGTCGAATCAGGGAAAGGGTTCGAAGCATTGCAAACTATATTGTTATAAAGTGTCAGGGCGGTGAGCGGATGGGTCGTACCACATTCTTTGCCTCAGTGATGATATTTGTTCGTCTGATCATGAATGATTTAGATCAGTTGCAAAGGGGTCTTGCACGCAGGCCCCGACGATGCCGAATGATGCCCCGCGGGCCCCAGGATTTGAAGCATTGATGTATTCTTAGTTAATCGAGTCTGTAGTTTTTGCTTTGGAGTCTATTTTTGTAATTTCCTTTTCAATAAAAGAAAAACCAATAGTCTAGTAGCTTTTGTAATCGCAACTATTATGAATGAAAAATTGAAAATTCCCAAAAAATTGTTTTCTTACTTTTTGCATTTATTTGCAAGAACTACGCCTGGTCTGATTTATGCGGGGCCATGATACGTAGGCAATCTACGTAAGATTCGACCGTAATCCTAAGAAAAAGAGAAAAATAGAAATACGAGGGAAATAAGTAAAAGGAATAACAAGAGAGAAAAGACACACAAAGGAAGAAAATAAGGTATTGAGTGAAAAACCATGGCCAAAGAAAAGAAAAAGCAGAAAATGAAAACAAAGAGAGATAAGAGAAAAAAAAACAAAAGAGAAAGAAAAGAGAAAAGGAACAAGAGAAAAGCCGGGATGACGCATGCAACCGAAGAAAACATGTAGATATTCCTTTAACTGTATAGGTGTATCACACTCCAATGTACGGTTACCTATCTGTTATTTGTTTCAAAACTAACCGTTGTTACTGTCCATATTCCAGGTGAGCTTTTTAGAAACAGTGGTTGGTTTGTATTAAGCTGGCCTCGCATCGATACTTCACCAGATCCAAAGTAAATACAGAGATGTCATCTGAAATGACCCTACCTGCAATCCCCATACCCGAAGACAGCCCAATCTCTGGGATCCCGGCCTTTGAATCCCTTACAGCTGAAGAAAATCGGATCCTGCTCCTGCGATTGATGGAAATGTGGGATGCTTGGAACAACGGAAAGGAACCCCCAAGAACTATCCCCGGATTCCCGGAGTTATTCCCTAGATCTTGAGGGGTTACCACTGTCCCATCAGCCGCCCAAATATTCCTCTAGGGCAACCTACTATGACTGCTAACTTCTTTGGAACACCCTCTGAGGCTCACCCCCAGGTGTTCCCATCTGGAACTGCTCCCAACATCTTCACAGCTCCACCATCCTCTGCAACAACCCAACCATCACTACCGAAGCATGATTTTGACCCCTCGGTTTTCACATTCCAGAATCCCGTCTTTCAGGCTGACCCTCGTTATTATCCTCAATACACCTACTCTCAGCCACCATATGAGCTTACGCCGAGACAGGACAAGACCCTCAAGGCCCCAGAGTAGGATGAAATGGCAAAGAGAATGAGGAGTCTCGAGCAAAGCTTAAAAAATATGCAAGGCTTGAGCGGACAGAAGAGCTTCTCCTATACCGATCTATGCATGTTCCCGCATGTACACTTGACGTCAGGGTTTAAAACACCAAAATTCGAAAAGTACGATGGACACGGCAACCCCATTGCTCACCTAAAGAAATATTGTAATCAGTTACGGGGTGCCGGTAGTAAAGAAGAATTGTCGATGGCATATTTCGGGGAAAGCTTGATTGGTATCGCTTCAGAGTGGTATATGGATCAGGATGTCTCGCGTTGGCATATATGGGATGATCTGGCCCGAGACTTTGTTCGACAATTTCAGTACAATATAGACATTGCGCCAGACAAGAACTCCTTGGCGAATCTAAAGAAAAAGCCCTCAGAGAGTTTTCGCGAATATGCAATTAAGTGGCGTGAACAGGCGTCAAGGGTGAAGCCTCCAATGGATGAGGTGGCGATGGTCACTATTTTCCTGCAGGCCCAAGAAGCAGACTACTTTCAAAATATGATGTCCGCTATGGGTAAGCCTTTTGCAGAGGCAATAAAAATCGGAGAGATGGTAGAGAATGGGCTAAAAATGGGCAGAATCTTGAGCCAGTCGGCCATAAGAGCAACCTCCTAATCCATCCAAGGCGGGTCTGGAGGAATGGTTAAAGGCAAAAAGAAAGAAGAAACAGTGATAGCAACATTGGGAGGAAGAAGATACTGGGCTCCTAGACCGGTGTTCTCTGAAAGAACCCCTCAGCACTACTACCCTCACACAGACATGACTTATGCTCCTTCACCTTATACGGTAATGAATGCTCAACCTTTCGGCCGACCATAACCATAAGCTAATCGAAACCCACCTCTATTCCAAAGAAACCAACCTCCTTACCAAAACCAATATAATCTCCGACCACCACAAAATAAATTCCGCCCTCAGGAACCACCTAGACGACCAAATTTTAACTCGCTTGGTGAACCATACTCCAGTTTGTTCCCGAAGCTCATCCAGATGAACCTACTACAGCCGATCCCCCAAAACAGACCGAACCCGGAATCTCCAGCCTATCAACGGGGTGTCCATTGTGCCTATCATTCAGGAGCTGAAGGGCACAGTACTGAAAATTGCTGGACATTGAAAAAAGCTGTGGAAGATTTGATCGAACAAGGGAAAATAGTGTTGAGGGATGAAGAAGCCCCGAATGTTACTAATAACCCTTTGCCCGCTCACAACAACGGGCCGGTAATCGGTATAATTTGTGAGGACCAGAAATTTAATCCGGCCCTGAAAGCCATAATCGCTATTGCCAATGCCGGAAGGAAGCCCAAGGCAGCCCCGAAGCAGGAAAAAGGGGAGAAGAAGAATAAAACTGTCAAAATTGAGCCTGAGAGGAAAACTAAGACAAAAGCAGAGCCGGTGCCTCCAAAACACGGGGTTCTTTATGTTCCACGAGGTTGCCAAGAGAAACCACTAGTTGTGAGCACTCCGAGGAAGTATGAAGTGAAGAAGGGGACACAGATGTATGTGCCGAAAGGGGCCTATATGGTGCGGGGGACAATTAAACCGCCTCGGCTAAATGAGCCAGTGGTTATTGGACGCGTACCACAGAAGCCCATGACCGACCCCTCTGTAGTGCCGTGGAACTACCAACAAACGGTGGTCACATACAAAGGCAAGGAAATTTCGGGAGAACTCTCAGGAACAGTCCCTGCTGAAAAATATTCAAATGTACATGAGGTCAATAACGCCACAAGAAAGCGCTTTCCATCTAAGAAACCGGTAAGCGCCAAAGAAGCAGAGGACTTCTTTCAGAAGATGAAAATGCCTGATTACGAAACCGTGGAGCAATTGAGAAGGTGTCCTGAGCAAGTGTCACTATTGTCACTGGTGACCAAATCTGCCGAACATCAGAAGATCCTTATGAAAACTCTGAACGAAGCATATGTGCCAATTGAGACTTCGGTCGAACAACTTGAAAGAATGGCAGAAAGATTCTTTGCCATCAATCAACTCTCTTTCAGTAAAAATGATTTGCCTCCAGAGGGAGCTGCCCACAATAAAGCCTTGCACCTGACCGTCAAATGTGAGGGTTACTACATCAAACGAGTCATGGTGGATGGATGTTCAGGGGTTGACATCTTCCCACTCTCCACTTTGCAAGGAATGGAAATAGGGACGGGAAGGATTCATCCGAATAATGTTTGTGTGAGAGCTTTCGATGGTGTTAAAAGGGATACCATCAGTGAAATTGATTTGATATTGACTACAGGCCCGGTGGATTTCGAGGTAACTTTCCAAGTGTTAGACATGGATACATCTTACAATTTGCTTCTGGGAAGGCCTTGGATCCATGCTGCAGGAGCTGTGCCCTCTACCCTCCACCAGATGGTGAAATTTGAGTATGAAGATCAAGAGATCGTAGTCCATGGGGAAGATGAGCAATCCATTTATCGTGACCAATCTATTCCATGCTTGGAGGCGAGGGAAGAAAGTGAGCATATTGTCTATCAAGCCTTTGAAATTGTGGTAGCTGACCAGTATGAGGAAGGACATCCATGCCCCCAGCCCCTCCTATCTAATGCTTCAATCACGGTGGCCAAAGAAATGATTAGACATGGTTTCAAACCAGGAAAAGGGTTAGGAAAAGCTTTGTAAGGAATATCCGAGCCGGTAACTCTACCCGCAACAGAAAAGTATTTTGGGATAGGCTTCCACCCTTCCCCAGATGATGAGAAATGGGCTGAAGAAAGAAAGAAGGAAGGATGGGTTCTGCCGCAACCATTGCCACATCTGTATGAGACCTTTATCAAGCCTAAGTATGGCGAAGAAGAAGACAATGAGGTCTTCACGGCTGAGGAAATAGAATATATCTATGGAGCCATGAGGCAGATGCTTTATGAAACCAACATGGTCCATCCAGGGAAAGGGACTAGCACCGCTGGGGTGCTCTATATGGGACTAGATGCTAAACTCCAAAACTAGAAGGCTATGCCATTCCTGATCAGGCGGGAGTCCCGGTAGACCCGTCCTGCCACTTTTTCTGCATCTCGAGTTATTCCAGGGTATAACTCGGATGTTTCCTATAGTTTCTTGTCTTTAAATTCCCGAACGTGAAACCTATTATCTTCAAAATTCCAATAAATGAAATCAATATGTCATCGTTCATTTTTCTTTATTCTTTCTGATTTTGCTATGTTTCCCCTTTCATTTCTTTTCTTTAGCTCTAATAATGCAGCTTTAAATAACATGACATGCTTGCGGACTTCACGCCTAGATCTCAAAACGCTATCAGATTTCAAAATCATGAATCAAGAGTCAAAATGCAAAGAAGGTAACTTGAGGAGATAAAACAAAGAATTGGAACAATTGAAGGAAATTGGTTCGCGAGTTGGAAAGGTCCATACATTACAACAAAAGAGTGCACTCAGGGCACATCCGGGCAGTTGTACCAATAAAGAATGGCCCGCGCCTATAACTAGAAAGTGCATCCCAAGAATTATGAAGGGTGGCAACTCGTGTTAAGACGCATTCCCCTCACTACTAGGAAGCAAAAGGAAAATTCGCTCCTAATTGGAAGGGTTCATACATAATCCGAAAGATATTGCCAAGAGGAGCACTGTATTTGGGAGACATCGAAGGAAATAATCCTGAAATAGCAGTCAATGCAGATGCAGTAAAAAGGTACTATATCTAGGCCTCCTGCGACGATGGCTTTTGTGTAGTTGAGATGACAAAGGCTTTCCTTCCCGCTACCCCAAACACTATCAATCCTTCGTAAACCTTTTGAGCCGGTTATGCTTCTTTGATCACCCTCTTTGGAACCCGGAAGTACCAGAAAAGAAAAGAAAAGAAAAGAAAAAGAAAAAAAAAAGAAAAGAAAGGAAAAACAAAACAAAACAAAAACAAGAAAAATATTTTGCTTGAACTACGTCTGACTTGATTCCGAAAGGATACGTAGGCAGACTCTCCCGGAGGTTCAGTCACACCAAAACAAAAATCCCAATTTCCCCAAAAATTAAAACTGGGGCAGATGATATAATGGTTCGGCCATGAGTTCGCCGAAATGGTTCCAAAGATGTAGTTCCCCCCAAAATTCTTTTTACCCCAAAGACCTTGTCCAAGTCCTTCCGATCAATTGGCAAAAGCAGGGAAGTGAAAAACAACATTGTTGGAATCTAATACAATTCGAATTGAGAGAAATAAAATGAGAGAGTCTTATCGGTGAAACCCTTCGGGCACCATAAGGCGATGGTGAGTAGAGAAACTGAAAATGAGAGAGTTCTCTTAGTGAAAACTCACAAAGAGCACTATCGGGCGACGGTGAGAAGAGAAATGAGAGAGGTCGATTGGCGAAAACCCGCGAAGGGCGCCGTCGGCCGAAAAGAAGACATTTCACTACTACAGGAGTCCTGGCAAAGTTCCCTGGTTTTGAAGTACGGATCAATGGGTTCATGAGAAGCTGGAAAGTTTGTATGGGTTGGGCGTCCAGTCCAAGAAGCATGTCATGTTCATTTGAAGCCAGCATGCACACCTCAGATAAGTCCTTCTTTTCCCCCGAAAGGGACGCTTCTCTTTAAACTCATCTGCTTGCCTTTGTATATTTCTTCTTTGAATCCCTTTCGGTTTAACTCTGATTCCGGAATTACTACAAAGAAAGGTGGCAGGATTGGTTCTATCGGGCTCCGCCTGGTAAAAGCCGGAGAAAATGCCCAGCCTCAGCGAGTGCATCAGGCCAATCCCGACTGACCATAGTGGTTGATGCTTTCGAGGCAAAGACATTGGAAAAGAAAGAAAATATAAGGCAAGGGCAGAATAAAGTGAAGGGGCCAGAGCCCACACGGGCGAGTCATAATGAAACCCTAAGAGTTGAACTCAGTTGGTTTGAAAAGAGATTCACCCTCAAGGCCAACAAGCAGCAAAGTTCTCAACGAAAAGGGGGCCGGGATCAAGCAATTGGGATGATCAAGGCCACAAAACCAACCACCGTTTTAAACTAACAAAGTGTTCTTTGTTGAAAACATGTCTTATTCAGAACAACCGTGCAAGAAGCAGGTGCAACACAGAAAGAAATGAAATACGCAAGTGCTAAAACAGCTTTGCAGCAGGAAAACGACCAAAAAGGAAGTTTCCCCAAGATTCTTTCATGCGTTTTGCTAAATAAAAAAGGAAAATATAAAAAGAAGAAGAGAAGAAGGAAAAAGAAGAAAAGAAAATAAAAATGAAAATCCCAAAAAAAAAAACAAAAAAAAAATCATAATAGTATAGGAGCCTTTTCTTTCCAAATCCTAGCCAAAAAACCGAGGATCTCCCGGCCAAAAAACCGAGGAGCGTTTTCTTTCAAAATCCTGGCCAAAAAACCGAGGATATCCCGGCCAAAAAACCGAGGAGCTTTTTCTTTCCAAATCCCGGCTAAAAAGTCAAGGATCTCCCGGCCAAAAAACCGAGGAGCTTTTCCATTCCAAATCCCGGCCAATAAACCGAAGATCTCCCGGCCAAAAAACCGAGAAGCTTTTTCTTTCCAAATCCCGGCCAAAAAATTGAGGATCTCCCGGCCAAAAAACCGAGGAGCTTTTTCTTTCCAAATCCCGGCCAAAAAATCGAGGATCTCCCGGCCAAAAAACCGAGGAGCTTTTTTATTTCCAAATTCCGGCCAAAAACTCGAGGAGCCTTTTCTTTCCAAATCCCGGCCAAAAAACCGAGGATCACCTGGCCAAAAAACCGAGGAGCTTTATCTTTCCAAATCCCAGCCAAAAAATCGAGGATCTCCCGGACAAAAAACCAAGGAGCTTTTTCTTTTCAAATCCCGGCCAAAAAAACGAGGATCTCCCGGCCAAAAAATCGAGGAGCCTTTTCTTTCCAAATCCCGGCCAAAAAATCGAGGATCTCCCGGACAAAAAACCAAGCTTTTTCTTTCCAAATCCCGGCCAAACAATGGAGGATCTCCCGACCAAAAAACCGAGGAGCCTTTTCTTTCCTAATCCCGGCCAAAAATCCGAGGATCTCACGGCCAAAAAACCGAGGATCTCCCGGCCAAAAAACCGAGGAGATTTTTCTTTCCAAATCCCGACCAAAAAACCGAGGATCTCCCGGCCAAAAAACCGAGGAGCTTTTTCTTTCCAAATCTCGGCCAAAAACCGAGGTTCCCCCGGCCAAAAACCGAGGAGCTTTTTCTTTCCATCTCCCGGCCAAAAAATCGAGGATCTCCCGGCCAAAAAATCGAGGAGCTTTTTCTTTCCAAATCCCGGCCAAAAAACCGAGGAGCTTTTTATTCCCAAATCCAAGCCAAAAAACCGAGGATCTCCCGGCCAAAAAACCGAGGAGCTTTTCCTTTTCAAATCCCGACCAAAAAATCGAGGAGCTTTTTCTTTCCAAATCTCGGCCAAAAAACCGAGGATCTCCCGGCCAAAAAATCGAGGATCTCCCGGCCAAAAAACCGAGGAGCATTTTCTTTCCAAATCTCGGCCAAAAAATCGAGGAGCTTTTTCTTTCCAAATCCGGTCCAAAAACCAAGGTTCCCCCGACCAAAAAACGAGGAGCGTTTTCTTTCCATCTCCCGGCCAAAAAACCGAGGATCTCCCGGCCAAAAAACCGAGGATCTCCCGGCCAAAAAATTGAGGAGCTTTTTCTTTCCAAATCCCGGCCAAAAAACCGAGGATCTCCCGACCAAAAAATTGAGTAGCTTTTCCTTTCCAAATCCCGGCCAAAAAACCGAGGATCTCCCGGCCAAAAAACCGAGGAGCTTTTCCTTTCCAAATCCCGGCCAAAAAATCGAGGATCTCCAAACCAAACTGAGTAGCTTTTTCTTTAGGAGCTTTTTCTTTCCAAATCCCGACCAAACAACCGACGATCTCCCGACCAAAAAATCGAGGAGCTTTTTCTTTCCAAATCCCTGCCAAAAAACCGAGGATCTCCCAGCCAAAAAACCGAGTAGCTTTTTCTTTCCAAATCCCGGCCAAAAACCGAGGTTCCCCCGGCCAAAAACCGAGGAGCTTTTTCTTTCCATCTCCCGGCCAAAAAATCGAGGATCTCCAGGCCAAAAAATCGAGGAGCTTTTTCTTTCCAAATCCCGGCCAAAAAATCGAGGATCTCCCGGCCAAAAAATCGAGGAGCTTTTCCTTTCCAACTCCCGGCCAAAAAATCGAGGATCTCCCAGCCAAAAAACCGAGGAGCTTTTTCTTTCTAAATCCCGGCCAAAAAATTGAGGATCTCCCGGCCAAAAAAACCGAGGAGCTTTTTCTTTCAGAATCCCGGCCAAAAAATCGAGGATCTCCCGGCCAAAACACCGAGGAGCTTTCTTCTTTCCAAATCCCGGCCAAAAAACCGAGTATATCCCGACCAAAAATCGGAGGATCCTTTTCTTTCCAAATCCCGGCCAAAAAGCCGAGGATCTCCCAGCCAAAAAACCAAGGAGCTTTTCCTTTCCAAATCCCGGCCAAAAAACCGAGGATCTCCCGACCATAAAATGAGGAGCTTTTTCTTTCCAAATCCCGGCCAAAAAATGGAGGATCTCCCCGTCAAAAAACCGAGGAGCTTTTTCTTTCCAAATTACGGCCCAAAAACCGAGGATCTCCCAGCCAAAAAGCCGAGGATCTCCCGGCCAAAAAACCGAGGATCTCCCGGGCAAAAAACCGAGGAGCCTTTTCTTTCCAAATCCCATCCAAAAAACTGAGGATCTCCCAGCCAAAAAACCAAGGAGATTTTTCTTTCCAAATCCCGGGCAAAAAACCGAGGATCTCCCGGCCAAAAAACCGAGGAGCTTTTTCTTTCCAAATCCCGACCAAAAAATCGAGGATCTCCCGGCCAAAAAACCGAGGAGCTTTTTCTTTCCAAATCCTGGCCAAATAACCGAGGATCTCCCGTCCAAAAAACCGAGGAGCTTTTTCTTTCCAAATCCCGGCCAAAAATCGAGGTTCCCCAATCAAAAATCGAGGATATTTTTCTTTCCATCTCCCGGCCAAAAAATCGAGGATCTCCCGGCCAAAAAGCCGAGGAGCTTTTTCTTCCCAAATCCCGGCCAAAAAATCGAGGATCTCCCGACCAAAAAATCGAGGAGCTTTTTCTTTCCAAATCCTGGCCAAAAAACCGAGGATCTATCGGCCAAAAAACCGAGGAGCTTTTTCTTTCCAAATCCCGGCCAAAAAATCGAGGATCTCCCAGCCAAAAAACCGAGGAGCTTTTTCTTTCCAAATCCCGGCCAAAAAATCGAGGATCTCCCAGCCAAAAAACCGAGGAGCTTTTTCTTTCCAAATCCCGGCCAAAAATCGAAGAGCTTTTTCTTTCCATCTCCCGGCCAAAAAATCGAGGATCTCACTACACAATCCTGATTTGATTGTTTAGATATGTGTCACAACTAACTCACGAAATTTTCCTAGTGAAAACTGGGGCAAAAAATTGCATTCGTTTGTTTGTTTTGATATCTTAAACAGGTCGACCTCAAGACACAAGGTGCGAGAGGACCAATGGAATGAGTCTCAATCCAGAATCAAGAAAAGAAGAAAAGAACGACAAGAAATGAACTCAAAAGTGAATCAAGTAAGGGTGCAGATTGCTCAAAATTTGATTGAAGTCACGAGCTCCGCTGATCCTGTTTTTTGACCCAATGCTGCATGAAGAAGTAAACACCTACAACTGCAAGCATCAAGATTCAGATCGAAGTCCACAGAAAAATCAGCTAAGACTCAAGATCAAGCTTCAAGAGAATTATAGATAGGAATCTTGTAACTCATAGTTGATAGGCATAGCTAGCTTAGCTTTGATTTTCTTGTGTAATAAGGAGCTCGGCAAGCAGTAGCAGCAGCAACAACAGTGAGGTCACAGCTCCTGATAGTCACAGCTACCAAACCTTCCAGAACTACACTGACCTGATTCCTTCATAGCCAAGGATATGTAGGCAACCTCTGAAGCAGGGTTCGGTCAGATGGTTTTCAAAATGCTTCTCATGGAGTGCTAAGCAGGCAAAAATCCTTCATAGTGCTCATTTATCTTTGCCCGAAAACCCTTCGTGTATTCGAGCAAAGAGGGACAGCTGTGAGCACGTGATTTTTGCCACGTTTAAATTACTCCTATAAATTCATTAGAATTAGAATTGTTCTTTTATTATTTAAATTTTTAGGAATTCATTACATGATTTTGTGTCCTGTTTGCATTTTTGTGTGCATTTTTAGTTGCTATAATTCATAAAAAGTACAAAATATTGCATTTGCATTTAGAATCCGATTTTATATTTTTAGTTTTACTAGTTAATTAATATTACTAAAATAAGAGAAAAAATAACAAAAATAGTCCTTTTACAATTTTTAATTCTACATTTTATATTTTTGATGTAGTTCTTCTTAAATTAGGGATTAGTTAATTAATATCATGTTGGATTTAGTTTTGGTCTTTTATTTTACATATTAATAAAATCATAAAATTCAAAAAATATATAATAAAAAAATAAAATAAAAAGGGAAAAGAAAGGAAAAAGAAAAACAAATGAAAATTTATCCAGACCATCTGATTTTCGGGCCAAAATGGCTTAGCCCAAACCAAAACCCCCAGATCCGACTAAAATGGCCCAAAATTCACACCATTACCCGGTCTAGAAGCCCTACCCCTCAACCATCAAAACGATGTAGTATGGGGGTACTACTACGTCGTTTCATGCCAAATCGATCTGGGCCCTTTATCCTTTCCCAATCCGGCGGCCACGGTTGGATATTGAATTAACATAAAACTGTCCGAAAAATTATACAAAATCTAGAACATAACCCTCCATCCTCGTACAACCCCCACCCCTGTAACACCACCACCCTCCACTGTTACCCCGCCGTGTCTCCGCCTTCCTCCGCCGCCCGCCGAAAATCGCCTCCGCCGGCGTCGTTGCTCCAAATCACCCCAAAATTACACCGTTGATTCCTCTCCTCCTCCCCTTTCCATATCTAACTTTAAAATGCCTCAAATCCTAGCCGATTTTCTCAAATATTAGATCTAAATTCCGGTTTAAAACCCTACTTGCTCCAAAACACACCAAATTAACACCATGTATTCCTCTCACTCTCCTCTTTATGAATCCGGCCTTAGATTCCCTCAAACCGCCACCAAATCCCTCGAATTTTGGATCGTAATCCGGCCAAGAACCCTAATTCTTCAAAGTCAAGATTTCTTTGATTTGGCGCTACGACTGCTTTTAATCGTGTGTTTTCTTATTGAAAACACATGATTAAAGACAATTTTGGTCCAAATAGCTCCAAATATGATCGAATTCGAGTCCGGGCCAAAATCAGAGGTACTTCATCTTTTATTTTATTTTCTTTTTGTTCTTGTTCTTCCATGCCTGCTTTTGTTGCTATGTTTTGTATTTGTTTCTATTTTCTTCTTCTTTTCTGTAGTTTTTGATTTAATGCTATGACTGTAGTTTAATTTTTGGTTTGATTTTCATTTTTTGTTTCTATCACTGCTTGTTAGGATTTCTGTTTGATTCTGTGTTTGATTCTACTTATTTGTTCATCCCGTTTAGATGTTAATCCGTTTTAATTTTTGGTTTTAGTCTGATCCTTTATTAATCTGTTGTGATAGTTTTAGCCTTGTTCAAATCTAATGAATGTTTCAATACGTGAATCAATTAGTAATTCCTTATGCTCTAGTGTTAATGATCTTAGTTTAAATCAGTTTGAGTAGTGATTATATTAATAATTCCATATTTAGGGTAGTTAAGTTTGGTTGATTTAGGGCAGTACTGTTTTTAGTCTTCATGCTTGATTTTAATAGGTTAATTAGTTGATTCACGATTGGTTCATGCAATTTGTTTCCTTGTTTGGTTAATTATCCAATTAGTTTAATTTTAGGTGATTGGTTATAGCAGATAGATCTCAACTAGTATTAGTAATTTCAGGTTCAATCAAGGGTATTTTGGGCATCCAAAAAGGGTTGATTTGTTAAGACTTAGTAGTTTTAGAACTCAAGTAAGGGTAATATAGGCATTCCAAAGGTAGAAAACAAAGCTAGAACACCCTAGGGCCTTCTAGAAAGGAGCCTTAGTGTAAGTTTTAGGATTCTTAGAGCAGTAACTTGGGCAACAAGCCACAAATTTAGGGTTTAATGACTGATTTCTGAAAATAAAAAGGGGAAAAATGGGTAAATACTTCCAGAACATTCTGCCCCCTTTCTTTGCCTATAAAAGGCAGCCCTAGTGCCTTGATTAACAAGTTTAGATCCCGAAAAATTCCAAAATCCCTTCCAACTTATAATTCCCTCCCAAAATCCTCTTCTTACAAGCTGAAATCTCAAATTTGAATTTCAAATTCAAAGAAATTCAAATCTGAATTCCAGTAGCAAAATCTTCACTTTAGATCTTAAAAATTCTGCATAAAAAACCAAAAAAAAAATCCCAAAAAATACTGTCCCATTA
Organism: Nicotiana glauca; assembly: GCA_026770625.1. Lineage (NCBI taxonomy): Eukaryota > Viridiplantae > Streptophyta > Magnoliopsida > Solanales > Solanaceae > Nicotiana > Nicotiana glauca. Next base: position 41,098 of record MU762431.1, read on the forward strand.
AACCATAGATTAATTTCAATTTCGTTTGTTGAGGTACATTATCTAGCGTACTGTTTGTTTGCTGAAATGTTCTATATATTCCTGGGGTGATTTCAAGGGAGATTTGGGTTTGTTCAAGTTAGTTTTTGGTCTATTTTACTAGTTTTTCCATTGCTGGGAGTCTGAGTTTGAACTGTTGAGTGTTCTCTTGCTGCTGCAACTTTGCTAGTTGCTCCTGTAGTTTGTTGGACTGCAGCTGACTTCCCTTCTCTTTGCTTTGCTTCATTTCAGGTACTTGCTTAACCTCCCATAGCCAAAGCCTCAGGATATTTGTAATTGAAATTATGAATGTGAAATGGAAAGCTGATCTAAGTGTTGCTTAATTTTCTGTTTATTCATAGGCATTGTAATGAATAGAATAAACTCCATGTTCTATGTTTACATGTGTTAGTGTTTAGACTAAGTTCTTCTCCTAGATTGATTTGCATAAGTTTTTCAGTTAAGCATGGCCCTTTCTCGTATGTAATTGACTTAGGACTTTACTTTTATGAGTTGATCGTTGATTAGGCCTATATTACACTATTGAATGTTCCTATTTGTGAGGGTTATAATTCCAGGTTCAGTTGTGGACTGAAACGCATGGCATATTTAGACTAAAAAGGAAAATGTTAAGACTCATTTGATCCCCAGTATGTCAAATATTATGTTCTTAATTGAGTATGATTAGAATTGGCAACTCCAAATGTTGAACTGCTTAGTGATTTTAGTTTGCTAAATCTTTAGTCAGCTGTGCATCGTGATAATTGGAATGTGAAAAGCTACAAAGGTAGCATAATACAATAATTGTAGTTACAATAATAATGAAGGGCCCAAAGAATGAAACTAGGCTATTAAGAGGCCCAACTCAATAACTACTGAAGTTTAGCCTGTGGAAATCAGCTTCCTATATATTTAAATCTTGGGGCCAGTTCTCAGAAGCCCAATGCAGGCTTCCTTCGCCCAAACCGTTATTGCTATGGACCTGGACCAGCATTTGCCAAAGCCCAAAAAGCGTTGGGCGTTAAAAAATCTCGGACTGACCTTTAAGGCCCAATAATTGCTATAAGTCAAAATTCTTTCAATTATATTAGGAATATGGGAAATTAATTCGCAAATATAAATTTGGGTTTTGAATTAGGTAGCAGGTTCAAATTAAAAGGGTCCTCCCTTTTGTTTGAATTCAGACTTGAATTCATAAATGTAAATTAATTAGCCCTTTTAGAGACAAATAATAAATAGAAAAATCGTAGTTGCTTTAAGTTGGCCTTTAATAAAAAATGAGATGAGCCTCGCCAAACAAAACCCATAAATTGCAGGGCCCTCATTAATTGTCTATATAAAAATACTTAGAATTTGGGGCGTGCCGTTTAGCGAATTTCACGGCCTCCCAGGAAGATAACAACCCGTTAGTCGCTTTAGGCGCACTTTTAATAATCTTACCTTCTTAAATACGGGTGTATATTTCATGCAACCCAAATCCAAATCTAAAAATGTTGAATAAGAATGTGTCTAGGATCCGGGTGCATTTCATGTGACGTGATCCGAAAATACATTTTTAAATGACGTTCACTTTTGTAAAAAAAATAAATTAAAAAGCGGTAAATAATTTTAAAATTGCACTATAGGTTGGAGCATGTATAAAAATTAATTGTTAGCCATTTATAATAATTTAAGCGACCGTGCTAGAACCACGGGATCCGAGGGTGCCTAACACCTTCCCTCGGGTCAACAGAATTCCTCATTCAGAATTTCTGGTTCGCATACTCCAATTGGCAAGTCGAAATTTTCCTCGATTTGGGATTCAAGTTAAATCGGTGACTTGGGACACCAAAAGCCAATCCTATCCCAAGTGGAGACTCTAAAAAAGAAAATCTCATTTCAAATAATGTCACTTTAAATTGGAAAAACTCCCTTATACATTATCCTTCGGGGTAGGTGTGTAAAAAAAGAGGTGTGACACTTATCAGTAGTGGCGGGCATATGAGTTGGGTAGCCCGGCCGAGTTAGTTTCACTTACATAGGTTCAGTTTTCATAGATGTTCTTAAGAGAATTCTTACCTTAGTCCCTCCGAGATGCATGGCGCGTGGAGTTTGAGCAACTGTGCCAGGGCACTATGTCAGTATCAGAGTACGTCGTCAGAATTAGTGATTTGGCCAGACATGCACCGACCTTGGTTTCTACGGTTCGGGAGAGGGTCCACCGATTTATTGAGGGACTCCATCCTAGTATAAGGACAAGCATGGCCCGGGAGTTGGAGATAGATATTTTGTATCAGCACACCGTGCGTATTGCTAGGAGGGTGGAGGGCATGCTGGCGAGAGAGAGAGAGAGAGAGGAGAGAGAGTTTAGGCGAGGCCAGGAGAGAGAGGACAGACGGGCCATGAGAGAGAGGGCAGAAAGATCAGGAGAGGTAGTTTGGGGAGGCAAGGAGGCCTCGTAGACCAGGGAGACCTGTTGGTCCTTATTTTGGAGGCAGGGTGCAACATGGTAGAAGTTTTGTGGATCAACTAGTTCAGTTCGTGCTTCAGGCTTCGCATAGTGATTCAGGTGTTCATGGGTCTCGGAGTACCCGTACCCAACAGTTCCCACAGCCACATCGGTAGTGAGGTTGCTTCGAGTGTGGAGATGTTAGCCATATGGTGAGAGATTGTCCTAGACTTTGGGTCGATGTGTCACAGTGAGGTATTCAGGCGAGTAGAGGGTGCCCAAGAGGGGGATGTCTCGCCCGTTGATGTGCTTCATATAGTTGGATTAAGTCCACTACGCAAGATGATGTCATTTCATGTATGATTTTGACTTGTTATAGATGAGCGTCATCCGTAACTCATTGTAGTTCTGCTTATCGGGGCGAGTTTCCCTATTTGTTGCTCCACTTATGGGCGTGTTTCATGATTAGCACTTTATTTATGTGTTGCCCTATTGGGAGGATTTATGTGTGATAGCCCATGTCTATCATCTGTTTAATTCTTTTTTGAGAGTTATGAGACTAGTAGTAAATTTATGTTATCCTTTTTGGTAGGCTTGATGTGATTTATGAGTGTTTTTGTCTATGGGCTGTGATGTTTATGCTCCATTAGTGTGAGAGATAGCACTTGTTGTAAATTGTGGCAGAATTGATTTAGCTAGAGGCTCCAATTGGTTTGATGTATATACTACTTGTGATTCAGAGTTGAGGGCGAGACCCTCGTGATTTCATGTGATTTGATGTGTTGAGACGAGGATGTGTACCGTGGTGGGAGTTATATCAGTTTGAGATCCTCGTGATTCTTTTATATGTTTTAATTCTTTCTTGTTAGATTGTTTTGTAGATTAATATTGATAATTTGTGCTTATTGGGTTGTTTAAGAGTTCCGTTATGTGTTTTCCCTTTCCATATTCAGTTATTTTCGTTCTGTGCTTCTTGAGTTTTAACTTGTGGGGTGTGTAACCGTTGGTATTAGCTATGATTTGGTGATTCAGGTGTTTAGTTATGCGCCTTTCATGGTTATTGTATCATCTCTAGTGCTGTAGAGGTTTAAAACGGGTCCCTATTGAATATGAGGCTTAGGGTCAGTGCTAAATTTGGTTTCGAGCGAATATTGTGATCAACTATGTTACTGTGGGCCTATGTGCAATGTGTCATGTTGTAAGGTTGTACTATATGGGTGTTGGCACGAATTGATGTAGCTAGTTGAGACTGATACCAAGTATGGATTTAGAATCGGGTCTTTGGAAATGGATGAAAGGTGAGAATTCTGGCTCTAAGGCTTATTGGTATTGATAGAAAGGCTAAATTTCATTTGAGATGATGTCGTCAGGTTTATGTGGATTGGGGTTACCTGGTATCACCCGCGGGTGTATGTTAGAAGTGTGCATTCAACAACTTGAGGACTTCGAGGCGAATCTTGACACGTTCAAGGACGAATATTGGTTTTAAGAGGGTGAGGATGTAACGACTCGATCGGTTGTTTTGAGTATTTAAGCTCCGTTCAGCAGTGTACGGTCTTAAATAGCTTCATAATATGTGTATCGACTTGCGTGCATGATTGAATTCAGTTAACGGATGATTCAGAGTCAAATTGGAAGAAGGAAACTAGTTTTGGAAGTTTAAACGGTGAGAATTTGACCGGAATTGGACTTTTGAGTAAACGGCCACGGAATGGGTTTTATGTGATCTCAATAGCTTTGTATGTTGATTTTGGACTTAGGGGTGCGTCCGGATTCGGATTTGGAGGTCCGTAGGGTAATTTGAGGCGTTTCGGCAAAAGTTGGAAAAGTTGAAGTTTGGAAAATGGAGAAGTTCGACCCATATTTGACTTTTGCGATATTGGGGTCGGAATGTGATTTCAAAAGTTGGAACAACTCCATTATGTCATTTTGGACTTCTGTGCGAAATTTGGCGTCATGCCGGGTTGATTTGATCGGTTTCGGCACAAGTTTTTCGAAGTTGGAAGATTTGGAGGTTCATAGCTCGATTCGTGGTGTGATTCATCGTTTTGGCGTTGTTTGATATGATTTTAGACCTCAAGAGAGTCCCTGTTAGTTTATATGACTTGTTTGTGTGTGTAGACAGGGTCTCGGGGCTTCGGGTGTGTTTTGGATTGTATTGCGCTCTTATTTGATGTTTCAACGTCATTTATTTAGGAATAAAAGGTACCACATTAAGCAAATGAGCTACAAATTCTGTTTTTATTGAACCATTAGATCTGTATCATAATTACGGAGCCATATAAAAAAGAATCATCAAATTTGGACATCGTATGAAAAAGTTATACTCATTTTTGTGTCGGGAAAAACTGCTGCTTCTGGTATGGTCGCAATTGCGATGCCCAGTTCGCAATTGCAAAATTTTTGTCACAAATGCGACCTTTTCCAGCCCTTCCTTATTCGCAGTTGCGAAGGCTTTCTTCACTTTTGCAAGGGTTCGCAATTGCGATTGCGAACCCTAGATCGCAAATGCGACATCTGCAGCTTGTTTTCAGCTGTGTAACTCAAATTTTTGCTCATTTTTCATATTCTTTGAACCCTAACTCCGACAGCGGGCGATTTTGAGAGAATATTTTCATACCAAATCATTGGGTAAGTGTCTCTAATCAATTCCAACTATATATTGTGATTATATCTTAGATTTAACATCAAATTCATGAGAATCTAAAGGAAAATTTGGGGAAAATTATGAAATCTTTCAAAAATGTAAAATGATGATTTGAGGGACCAAATGGGGTCGGAATTAGATAATTTTTATATGGGTGAACTCGTATCGGAATGGGTATTCAGTTTTTGTAAATTTGTCGGCTTTCGAGGTACAAACTCGGGAGTTGACTTTTGTTGACTTTTTGCAAATTGTATAAGAACCATAGTTTGTTAATTGAAATTGTTCTCTTGCATTGTTTGATGTATTCAAGTCGTTTTTGGCTAGATTGAATGGAGCATTGATGAATTGGTAAAGGAAAAGCTAAATTGAGTATTGAATTGGCCGTATTGAAGTACGTATCTTGCCTAACCTCGTATGGGGGACTTCCCTTTAGGATTTGAGTCTTCTATGTTGATTGTAGTCCGTGTATGCGAGGTGACGAGTGCGTGTTCGGACTTATTTGTGGAAAGTTGGCCTTTTAGAGTTCTTAGGCCCTTGTATTCACTGATTATGTAGTTGTCCTTAATAGGATTGAGCTTCCATTTGCTAGTTTCACCTCTACATGCGTTAATTGGAATTAATTGCTTTATGATTCATTCTTATTGCCTATTTGACTCTTATTTTGCTTAATTGAAGATTTTTACCTCTTCTATTATCATGCTACCTTTCATAACTGCTTGTCTTTATTGGAAACCATTATTATCTCTCTTGTAATTATTTAGTCTTAATTGAGGTTATGATTATCTTCTCGCTGCTCATTCTTAATTGAAATTGTTGTATATTCTTCGAAATTTGCCCAACCTTAAATGAAGTTTAGGTATCCTATATTTAGTTGGAATTTTCTTATTTGGAATTATTTGATTCGTGTTAGCTTCCTTGTTGAACTACATATTGTGGGATCGTTCTTTCATATTATTTTCTCCCTTGTTGAGTTGTTCTTATTACGCTTAGTATTCTCTATTGTGGTTATCTCTTATGAGCTAGTTTTACTGTCTCCTTGTGATCGAAAGTTCTTGAGTTGATTTACTTGTCGTGTTCTGTATATATTGTCATTGTTGATGTGGTATTTATTGTGGTGGTGCACGAGGTTTCTCCCATGTGGTTCTTGATATTGTGATACACGAGGTTTTTGCCGTGCTATTGTTACTATTGACATATTGCACATGCGGCGTGACAAGATATATATGGGTTGTCATGTGGCGAGATAAGGTGGGAACATTATGATGCACGTGTGGCGAAACAAGGCGGGCACTTATTATGTTATTATTTGCACACGTGGCTAGACAAGGTAGGCTATGTCAGGGATTTATTATGATGATTTGTGATGGCCTGGGGCATTCTTGTTGTTTGATATTGTGTTGTGGTATGCTTACCTGTATGAGTTTTATCTCGTAGAAGTTGTGAGAAAACATCTTACGTGTCGTCCGTTCTTTTCCTTATGCTTATTAGCTGGTAGGAACTATGTTAAAGCACTTGCACAAGCATACACGTAGTTGAACA
>MU762435.1:0-10111 GCA_026770625.1 Nicotiana glauca
TTATTGGAGGATGTCTATATATTATGAATAACGTGTGAACAGTAAATGATCATTAAATTCTTTGGAGCGTTGGCTTAGAATAGCAAAGTGAATTATAAGATAAGTAAAGTAAGGAAAGAGAAAAAAAAGGGAAACGTTGTTGATTATTCCCTTGCCGGGACGTAAGTATTTAATATATTCTCCCGTGCTGGGATGATTGAACTATTAATGTATTCTCCCTTGCCGGGATGATTGAACTATTAATTGTGCTCCCTTGCCGGGATGCTTGAGCTGTTAATTGTATTCCCTTGTCGGGATGTTTGCTATGTATTTGTCTGCGGTGTGTCCCTTTATTGTGACGGTTGCTTGGGGACTCAGACTGTCAAATGATACTGAGGAGCGGGTTGCACGCCGCAACAATGACAAATGATACTGAGGATCGGGTTGTGCGCCGCAATAATGATAAATGATAAATGATAAATAATGTGGGGGTTGCACGCCGCAACAGTAATGGTATTGTGGAGCGGGTTGCACGCTGCAACAATGGTAATTATGGAGCGGGTTGCACGCCGCAATAGTTGTTGATATCTGTGGTTATGTCTGAATATTGACTTCTTGTTTCATGGTGGACTTTAAGTTGTTTGGTGGTTACTCTGGATTACTGCTAATTGCATTTCCCCATAGCATGTTTCCCCCTCCCATGTTTTTAATTACTTGGTATTCGATTTTCGCTGTATCTTTATAATTGCACAGGTTTATGTGGTGTCCAGTCTAGCCTCGTCACTACTTCGTCGGGGTTAGGCTAGACACTTACCAGCACATGGGGTCGGTTGTGTTGATACTACACTTCTGTGCATTTTTGCACAGGTCCATGTTTTGAGCAGCAGTAGTTCGGGAGCAGGATTTTATTATCACGAGACTGAGGTAGCCTTGCAGGCGTTTGCAGGCCCGGCGTCTCTTCTTATGTTTTCATTTTTACTGTTGCCTCATTGTTTCGAGACAGACAGCTATTATATTTCTTTCAGACCTTTATATTTAGTTTATTCTTAGTGGTTCATGAGTATGTGATACCAAATCTTGGGTGGAGAATATTGTTGAGCATTTCGTATTTATTTCAGACTTAAAAAAATTAGACTTCCGCAGTTATTGTTGTTATTATTAATGATGCTATAAATTGACAACAAAATGGTTTTACTAATGGAAACGGTAAGTAAATTGGCTTGCCTAGCTACCACGAGTAGGCGCGATCACGATCCCGGTGGTGGTAAATCCGGGTCGTGACAAAGGTATACAAAAACATTAACTAAAGGTAAAGCTAATGGGTAATTGGCTTATAAGGGAAAACTATTTGTCATACTAGTTAGATAAGTCTGGGAGCTAAGATCGCTTCTGTAAATGTATTATGATAAAATCTATGAGTCGAGACCACCTTGAAGGTCGAAAACATTAAGGAAAGAAAATATTCTTACTTGGTTGAATAGCCCAATAATGGAGGATCGAAAGGTATTTTCTATATGTTACGATTCAAATAGGTGCAACGCATGTCCATGTATCAATTTTGATAATATGATACATGTAATATTGAGATTAATGTTGTTGATATACATTGTGATGCCTTGTCAAGTTGTGGATATGTTGTTAGGATAGTTTTGGTGATTCTCTAGCAGGTGGATAGGCCCAATTACAAAGGAGACTCTGCCGAAATTTTTGAAAAATTTGGAACTTGGTAAAAAAAAAAATTTGGTCACCTAGAGAGTGGGCTTAATTGTTATGTGAGTGAATGCAAGAATTGCAAAAGAGTTAAAATTCCAGATGATTTGCGTTTCCACAAGCTTATGAAGAAGTGAGTTTAATCTCATTATGGTATTAAGGCAGCAATAGAGTACATGCGTTGTGATTTATTGAGTGCGTTTTGATCTATGGCTTTGAGCCAAGTTGGGGAGTTTGCTATTAATTAAGTTGATTGCACTGTTAGGTGCTATATTGGATTCGGTTTGAGGCATGTTGGTGAGTCAGTTATGGCTTACGGAGATTAAGGTCGACCAGACGGTGGCCAGGCTCGTTTTTATGCTATTTCAGGAAGGACAAATGTTATTGCTTCAGATGCTGTCATTGTCCAGTCTTCCACAGAGATGCCTCTGTATTATTCGATCCCGGTTCCACCTATTCTTATGTGTCCTCATATTTTGCTCATTATTTGGGTACGCCCCGGGAGTTTGTTTCTTTACCTATTCATGTATCTACCCCGGTGGGCGATACTGTTGTTACGGACCATGTGTACCGGTTATGTGTTGTGATTATTGAGGGTCTGAAGACCCGAGTTGATCTATTGCTATTGAGCATGGTGGACTTGATGTTATATTGGGCATGGATTTGTTATCTCCGTGTCATGCTATTATAGACTGTCATGCTAAGACAGTTACTTTGGCTATGCCGGGTGTACCGCGGATCGAGTGGCGTGGTATGACTGATTATGTTCCTAGCAGAGTAATTTCTTTCTTGAAAGCCCAGCGTATGGTTGGGAAGGGTTGTCTGTCATATCTAGCTTTTGTGCAAGATGTTGGAGTTGAGACTCCTAGTATTGATTCTATCCCAGTTGTGAGGTATTTTTCATGCATTTCATCACCCTTGACCAAGTTGACTCAAAAGGGTGCACCGTTTGTATGATCGGACAAGTGGAGAAGAGCTTTCAGAAGCTCAAGACAGTTTTGACCACATCTCCAGTGTTGGTTTTGCCATCAGCTTCAGATTCATATACCGTATATTGTGATGCTTTACAGACAAGTGCGAGGAATATATTATATATTGTGAACTCCTTCTAAATGGGAGCAAATAGAAGACTTCTAGCTACACGAAATGAAATTTTCCTATAGCCCAGAAATTCTAATGAGATTTTGTGTCTGCAACAAGATGGCATGATAGACGTGGCGTATGTTACGTGCTTAATATTTTCATGTGCAAGGTGGCAATTCATTCTTAAAGGGAAGGTCACGAGTTCTGGATGTAATAGTTAGTTTTAGGTATTTAGATGAATGTTATAACCGCTCGGTAAGGCCTGAGAAGGGTGCACATTATATTATAATTAACAGATGTTTATTGGCATTTCAACGCCCACTTGGTTGATCGACTACCAATATTTCGATCTTGCTATGTAGTGTAGAAAAATTTTGAAAATAATTATCAAGGGATGATTTTACTTGAGGGATGTGTAGTCATTTGAGTGCTGAGGTTGTGATCAGTTACGGTGATTTATGTGATCTATGAATTTGGAGACGGGGAATTCTCAAAATATACTATTTCGGGATTGTGGCATGTTTGAGGTGAGTATTTTATCTAAACTCTTTGGATGCACTAGTCAAGCTAATTGATGGTGATAACTATGCGTTGTGAGCGTGAATATATGTGAGGTTTGAACTTGTGTGCAAGCACCAAGTCAATATTCATGCTCGGAAGATATGTAGTCTATGATATGCCTAGTGGGATATTGAACTTAATGGTATAATGTTTCTCATATTCGTAACTTTGTTAAGAACTATCTGGACTATACTTGAGATTTCCAAGATGCTAGATCCCAGAACAAACTTGGTAATTACTATTCTGCATTAATTTGCTGATTTGAGTTGTGATAGCATAGCTTGCTCATGCCTATGATATAGAGTGTTAGTTATGCCAATCCAGGAGCATAAGAATCTTATTTCATTTAGCATGTACAGGTGTACTTGTTGGATTGCTCCTATATGATATGCTTGGACTGGGGGTCTGTGACCGTGTCAGGTGGATTATGTTGTTGGAACCTAAGTTACTCGTGAGGTTGACGTCAATGTGAGCAATAGAAGAGCTGGTTACTATTAATCTATTCATGTATCTGGGTTCCACTGTGATTGACGAGCTCATAGCATATCGTTGGGGTGGTACTTGTGGAACTTGCAAAGCGGCTCTCTTCTTTGAGGCATTTTCTCTTTCTAGGGTAGCCGGATGGCGCAATAGTGAGGTTTACTGGTATGGCATTGTATTATGTACTTCTCCATGAGTATGATGATTCGCTTGTGGTGCAACTCTTTCTTTTGATCTATTTTCATGATTTGAGTGAGTTCGGATTTGATTTCAGCATGTTGGGAGGAAAATATCAAGGTTCAACTCAAAAATTTGCTATGGTTTTTGCCAAAGGAGAAGTGGCTTCATAAATGGTTGTTATAAGAAATGGTTATGGCTTACTGTGTGTTTTATTTATCATTTGTAGTATATGAAGGTGTAGAGATGAGATTTTAGTTGATAAAAGTTTTTCTATCTGTATTAGGGTGTTGTGTGCAACTGCTGTGATTAGAAGTTATCACTACAAGCGTTTGAGTTATGTGGTCTATCATGTAATTGCACCCGAGGTTGCAGGTATGGGGTGTTACAGCTTGTTCGGGCTTATTCACAGTATAAATGTGGGATTCTGATCATATGAAAGATTTCAAAAGTGGGAATATGGTCCTATGGTTCGTGGACTAGATTGGATTGCAAAAATTTCATTTACAATGTGTTGTCGGACTTATGTCAAAAGCGGTAATGTGGGATCACCACGAATAATCGTGTAAACGTAAAATCATCAATTTGGTAACTTGAGGATAATTCTTAGTAAGTTCGATGACAAACGTTTATCTAAGTTGGGGAGGATGTGATGACCCGACCCATCGTCTCATGAGTTACCGCTCTGATTTCCCCATTTTTTAGCTTCCTTATGCTTCATTATCCATATCTTGTGTAATCGAGTTGATTTGAAGTGGTTTTAATAAGAAATGAGACACTTAGTCTCTTTTAAGAAGCCTTAAGTAGGGAAAAGTCAACCAGAAGTTGACTTATATGTTAGAGGGCTCGGGTGTGAATTTTGATGGTTGGGTTAGCTCTTAGAGGTGATTTTTGACTTAGGAGTGTGATCAGAAGTGGTTTTGCAGGTTCGGTGTAGAAATAGGCTTGAATTGGAGAAGTTAGCATTTTAGCGAATTCCGGTTGATAGGTGAGATTTTGATCCAAGGGTCGGAATGGAATTCTGAGAGTTTTTGTGGCTTCGTTAGGCGATTTGAGATGTGGTGTGCAAAATTTCAGGTCATGCGAACGTGATTTGGTTGGGTTTTTGATCAAAAACGTGTTTCGGAAGATTTTTGAAACTTAGGCTTGAATCCGATGTGTTTTGAGAGATTTGATATTGTTTGAGGTGTTATGATGATTGGAACATGTTTGAATAAGGTTTTAGGAAGTGTTGGTACAATTGGTTTGAAGTCCCGGGAATTCGGGTGAGTTCCGGATAGGTTCCGGGATGTTTTAGGCCAAAAATCATAGTTGTAGCAGGTCCAGAAGGGTTGCAGGCCTTGGAACCCATCCGTGCGGACTGCAAAAAAAGAAGTACGTCCGTGGTGAATGCTGTGTGGACAGCACAAAAAGGGGCGCGGCAGCGATAGACGTCGCGCGGACCGCAGAAAAAAGGGGCGCGGCCGCGGTGAAGAACCTGCCGCTGGTCCTACTGTGGAAGCTCATATCTTTTGATTTACAAGGACTTTAGAGATGATTTGAAAACAAAAGTTCTAGCCCTTCGTGTCTAGTTTCCAGAAAGGTAAAGATATCACAATTTGGACTTCTTTAGAGAAAGTTATGGCCAAATTACTGAACCATATCACTGTAGTCAAAATCTGGCACGGCCGCGGTCATTTTTGCGCGGACCGCACTTGTTGGGCACGGACCACAGTCATTTTTGCGTGGCTGCGGAGGTGAGAATCTGGGATTACTCCTATAAATATGAGGTTTTGGGTTTTATTTGATATTTTAACCTAGAGAGCTCGAATTTTGGCAATTTTTTGAAGGTTTTTCAAGAAATTCATCGGGGTAAGTAATTCTAACTCGGATTTGGCTAGATTACAAGAGTATATCATTAAATTTATCATTTAATTTGTGATTTGGGATGGAATTTGAGAAGAAAATTGGTGAAATCTTCCAAAATATAAAAGAATGATTTGAAGGACCAAATGGTATCGGAATTTGGATAAATTTTGTATGGTTAGACCTGTGAGAGTATAAGGATTTTATTTTTGTAAATTTTGTCAAATTCTGAGATGTGGGCCCGGGGGTCGGGTTTGACCAATTTCGGGAATTTTGTGGTAATTTGATTGTTTTCAAGTGGGCTTTGTTCCCTTAACATATTATGACGTATTCGTTCTGAATTTGGATAAATTCGACGCACGAGGAGGTCAATTTGAGAGGCAAGGGCATAGCGAGCTAGACTTTGATCGTCTTGAGGTGAGTAATGATGTTAAATGATATCCTGAGGGTGTGAAACCCTAGATTTGCATATCGTAGTGCTATATTGAGGAGAAACACGCGCTGGATGATGAGCGCGAGATCTTTTACTACTGGGGATTGTGACTTGGTCCATCCCGATTGATGATTTTACTGCATATTTGACTGAGATTGATTTGTTATCATCATAATTTGGGTTGATTGTCATATTTGGGCTTCGTGCCAGTTATTTGAATCGTTCGGGGATTTTTATCACTATTTCCTCACTATTTTGACTTATATTTGAACTCAGTCCTGTTGATATTTGTGAGCACGTGATTTTTGCCCTAAGCAAATTATTCCTAAAAATCCAAACAAAATGATTTTTTTTAATTTTTGTTGATATTCGTGGCATTTTTGTGTTAATTAGTTGCATAATAATTCATATTAAAAATACAAAAAAATATGCATATGCATTAAGAGTTAATTTTACAATTTTAGTATTAATTCATTTTTAAAACAAATTAAGGAAAAATCAAAATATCATTTTTAGTGTTTTAATTGAAAAATTACTATAAAATAGATATTAAATAAATTTTAAAAATTAATTAGTTTAACAATTTAATAAAATCAGAAAATAAATACAAAAATACAAAAGAGAAATAAATACAAAGATACAAAAGAAAAGAAAACACAAAAGAAAAAGAAAATACAAAAATACAAAAGAAAATACAAAAATACAAAATACAATACAAAAGAATACAAGATAAATAATTGGGCTAATACAAAATTTATACCAATTAATAGCCCAAAAACGAAATACTTGTCCAGGCCCAAAGGGTGTCTCACCCGGTCTGCCCAGAAACACTCAAACGACCCCGTTTCAGTGTGATTTGATCTGAGCCGTGGAAATAACTGATCCAACGGCCAAAGATTGTTTTCTTTACTAAAATAAAACGACACCGTATGGTAACGTCAATCTGGGCCGTTCATTCACTTGATCTAACGGACGAGGTCACAATTTCATTAAAATCAAACGGTGTCGTTTCAAGGCTCTATGAATCTGAGCCGTTGATCCATCTGATCCAACGGTTCAGTATTAACTAAGGCCTTTTAATATATCATAATACATACAATTAATTCATTTCATCTCTTCCTTCTTCCCCATCAAACCCTAGCCGCCCCCAAACCCTCTCCAGTCCCCGCCGGAACCCTACCGGCGGGAGACGCCGCCTTCACCAACCGCCCCAACATTAACACCCCAGAACCGCCTTAACCTCCTTATCCCACCCCTCTAGTTAGTTTCCCTCAAATAAGTCCCGATTACTTCGAATATCCAATTTAGTGTCGCCGGAACCCTAGTTCCGGCGAACACTACTTCACTTAAGTCATGCCAAAATCTCACCAGAGATCCCCCTTGACGTCCTTAGCCCCATTCTGAAACCCTCAAGTCTCAAAAATTACTGAAAAACCCAAAACGTCAAAGAAAAGTCTGCCAATGACCAAAGGTTCAAGAAATTGCCAAGACTTTCCAGATATCAAGAAAACTTGAAGAAAAGAAGAAAAAATAAAAGAAAAAAGAAGAAATAAAGGCTGTCCAAAGAAAGCTAAGTTTTTCTTACTTCTTTTTCTATTTCTTTGGTTTCCGTTTACTTGCATGTATTGGTTTTTCTTTTGATTCTTGATGATATAGTATTTTAGGCTTTCTGATTATTACTTTTAATTTTGTTCGTTGAAATAGTATTAAAAATTGATACTGTTTCTGAAACTAAAAAGAGATAAAAATCCTAATAAATAATTTTTGATATTAATCTTAGGATTAAATAGATTCTGATAATTTTTCAATATTATTGATTTCTGTGTTGATTGTTTTGAGATTGATATTGATAATGAATAATTTGATTAGAAATTAGGGTTTAATAGAATTAATGATTAGATTTTTGATTGGTTTTTGGAATTTTTTCGATTCTCTTAATCATTAGTTCTTAAATTTTGATTCTGAAAGTTATTAGAAATAATTTTGTTTTGTTATTAGTTAGTGTTAAGAATTGAATTGTTAGTTTGATTAGTTCGATTGGTTATAGCTGTTTATGTTTGATTACATTTCACGAGTAGTTAATTCTGAAATTAATCAAATTTAAGGGGGGTAAAAGGGTAAAGGACAGTAGGGTCATTTGGTGAATTCAAGACATATTCGGGGGTAATTTGGGTACAACAAAAGGTTTAAAAGTAATAAGTCTTAGGAGGTAGGGGTAATATGGGCACAAGAAAAGGGCAGTGCAGTGAATGTTGAATAGAAGTGGGGGCAAAAGGGGAATTACATTAGATTTAGAAGATTCTAGATGGGCATTTGGTACAATTTCTAATAAATAAAGGGTAATATTAGAATAATTAATAAATAATAAGGATACAATTAAAATAAAAGGGGGACTAATGGACAATTTCTGAAGTTTGAATTTCCCTCCCTTTCAAACTCTATAAATAGGCCTCCATAGGCCTCATTGAATAAGTTTTGCAATCTGAAATCTACTTAAAAATATTTTTCTGCTATTCTCGATTTCAACTCTGACAATTCATCATTTCAAAACTCCAAAAAATATCAAAAATAGTTCAAAGTCCTACTGTTTCATTGGTTCTCAAAGCAATCTGAAGTTTATTTGGTTCTGATTGTCAAGCGTGGTAGAAATTACATTGTGTCATCCAAGTGTTTGGTTTTTCCTATTGATCTGTCACTTCTGTGGTTTAATCTGGTATTGATTGAGGCTGATTGAATTGCTATTGAAATTCTGTTGCTGATTCTTATTAGTGTAATTGATCTAGAATCTCATCGATCTCCTTCTTTTTTCCAGGTACACTCCTATTATCTGATGATGTAGTTTCAATTTGAAGAGATGAAATAAAATGTTTATTTGCCTTTTCAGTTTACTTTTATTTTAACATTGATCTGATCTATGTAAAATTTAGCTAGAAGTACTTGTATTCATTAGGATTAGTCTGATATGTAATTGAACTATAAAAACTCGGACTGTTTGGACTTTACAATATGTCTAGTTCATTACAGTAGTGTAATCGTATTTGAAATATGTTATCTAAATGCAATAGTAGTTAGCTATAATCATTTATGTCATTTAGGAGCATTTAAACTTGTAATGGACTAAAACTAATGGACTGTTTGGATTTCTATATTAGGTTAACAATGGTACAGAATTTGAAATAATATTAGAATTTGACTTAGCAAATAGTTGCTAGATCTTAAATGACTGCGAACAGTCAATCTATAATGAGATTTGGAAACCTTTTACAAACTTTAATTTATTTTTAATTTAGTCTAGTTTTGATTGAAGAAGTTAACAATTAATGTAATAATTTCGGATATTTTCTCTTAGTGATAATAACATCATCAATAATTCAATTTATGTCTGATTTGACTTTAAAATTGTGGTTTACTTGGATTATGTCTCATTAACGTATAGAACTCACTGATAAACAGATAAATTGACGAATATGAACATAAAAATGCCAAGGTTTCTTAGTTAGTTTCTGCAGTATTATTGAATATATTTAGGGTAGTCTTAAAATTCAGTTCATTTTGTTCAGTGTTCACGTTAAATTTCAGATCAGTGTAAGGCCTGCTTGCCTGAGATAATTTTGGACTTTGCCTTATCTTGTTGGGCCAAAAATCCTGAGGCCCAAATCCTGATGAAATGTTCTATGGGGCCAAACTGTATTGGAGGCCCGAAATTAGTATGAATTTAGTATGATAAAATTACAATAGGGATAAAGAAATTAAACTATAAATATAGAGATCGGGTTTTGAATTAAGTAGCGGGTTCAAGCTAGAAGGTTTTAACCTTTTGTTTGAATCCGGACTTAAATTCAA
>MU762436.1:9365-23428 GCA_026770625.1 Nicotiana glauca
TCTCTCTCTCTCTCTCTCTCTCTCTCTCTCTCTCTCTCTCTCTCTCTCTCTCTCTCTCTCTCTCTCTCTCTCTCTATCTCTTCCGGACGAATTAGGCTTCATATAGGTTTAGGTTAGTTGCCTTTGGAATTACAAAATTGACCCTGGATTATTGGCTTCCGTCAGCTCGTCCGCGGCTGCGGATTGGACCGCGGATTTCGCCCATGGTTCTGTCCGCGGCCGCGGATCTGACCACGGATTTCCCATTTGCTTTTCTTTCTCCTTTTCGACCGTGCTAACCTCCGATTGGCCTTCCACGCTTTATAGTGACTCCAAAACACTCTTTAGCTTCCTCATAGCTCGGAGTGGCTCCTTCAAAACATAAAACTCTTAATTAGAGCATCTTGTTATCTTTTAACATTCAAACATTGATAAAGTGCGGCCAAATTAGAGTGTAAATAGTATCTAAATTTCATAATTATAGTCTAATATCAAGGACCTTCTCAAAGCTATCTTGGAACGGCGAAGTCAGATTTAATAGCCCCAGGTGTGTCAATTCTAGGTGCCTAGCCACCTAGGATATCTGCTGTCAGTGTTGGTCGTAGTATAGATTTGGTAAGTGACAAAAATATCCGATCAGGCTCATTTGTTGCTACTCCTCATGTATCTAGAATTGCTGCACTGCTAAAATTTTTACACCCTAAGTGGAGTTCGTATTGATGACTGTTTACCCACAAATCGGATAACAATTGAATTTATACGTGGTTTTAAGGATACGTGATATAACTTGGTACTAATTGAGGAGAATAAATTCAGTATTGAAATAAACGATAAAAGAATAAATGCAAAGCCCATGAATTGAACAGCCTTGGCCCTCGATTTTAGTCACCCTTGAACCAAGTATGTTTCAACTTGCTTATGAACAAAATAACAAGATAATGAAAGCTAAAAAATGACAGTATATTTCTTAGTATTGCGTGAATATGATGCATTTTACAAATGATCAGACCCCCTTTATATAGTAGGGAAGTCCTACTCTAGATACAATTCTATATGAGGTAAGAAATCCCATTATTGGTCAATTAATCAGCCTCTTCTTGATACGTGCCAGGATTTGCACCATGATCCTCGCCCTATTACAGATATTTTGAATTTTCGTTATTTGGCGCGGTAAGCTTCCTTAGATCTCTATCTTGTTTGATCTCGATCTTGGTCAATCCCGATCTTGATCGGTCTCAGGTCCACGAGCTCAGAAACCTAACTTTGCATCATGGTTTGATATAACTCGAGGCTAAGCCTCGGCCTCTCATGTTCTGGTCTCGATTAGACATATAAAAGGGCAAAATCATTTTTGAACGAATACAAATAGTCCCCTTGTTTCTCGGAGAGAAGATGACGAGAAATGATATGAACCTTTTTCAATCCCGTATCGATGTGAACCAATCTTGAGGTACATTTGCACGAAAACTGATGATCTCCTTTACAAAGTTAATAGGAGTGCCACTAGGTTGATAAACATGTTGTGGTACCTTCGCCCGATGAGTCGATCACTACCCATATGTAGGGTTTCCTAAGTGTTTACACTTACCCTTTCACATTGGGTCCCATAGACCCTATCATCTTCGCCTTCTGCAAGAGGTATGACGTGACTCTTGGCGAAATCTATCCTTTCTTCTAGAGAATAATGTTTCTCCTCGATTCTTCGTGAGCAAATCGAGGGATGTCCATTCACCCTCGATCACATTATGCGCCTTTACGGTCCCCAACTTTATCGAGGAAGGCTGATCAAGCTTGCTCGTCGTGCCGTTAAGGCCCCGTCCTCGAGTATAGACAAAGCTTGCGACCGAGGTGGATGGGCTGATTTGTCCAAATAAGGACTTCAAACTTGATCCGTGCTGAATACATGCTGTTTCCTGAGAAATGGAACATGGATCATGATTAGTAATTTGACTTTTAATTTCGGTGTTTTACCTCTTATCTTCTTTCCTCATCTATATTTATTGGTATTGCAGCTATGGCCAGGTGCCGAAGTTAGTCCTCGATTTCAAGAAATGTGTCTAGGGCCTGGTGTCGCAAAGACCATACTCCGAGAGCACTTGGATGGAGTTATCAAAGGGTCGATGGAAGGCCCGTAATCATGGTAATTTTCTATCTCAAAATGGTTATCGTTTGGGGATTCTTTTAGAGCTTACTCATCTTTTTTCCTTTGTAGGCCTTGGGAAAGATGTAGCAATGAGGCCCCCATTTGACAAAGAAGAAGTCCTTTCTCAACCACCTATTTCTAAGCAGTCCAAAGAGAAGAAGAGAAAAACGGCTCCGAGTTCTCCAGGCTCGGAAAAGAAAATACCGGCGAGGAGGCCCCGCAAGCCCACAAGGGGACACAAGTGCTATGCTTTTAGACTCGATCCACCGATTAAGGGATGAGTACGAAGAAGAAGAAGGGGAAGACGGTTCCAAACTGGTGACCTACCTGCAGGCCCGTGCCACCGTATGAAAGCCCTCCGAACCGGAGGAGGTTGATGATGGAGCCACGGCCGAAGCACCTGAACCGAAAGGAGTTGACACCACTCCATCTCAAGCTGAGATGATCAAGGGAGAAACTAGGGGTGAGGCTTCTCGAGTAGCTAAATATGTCCCAAGGGATGATCACAGAGTGATTGATATTTTTGAGTCCCCTCAATTTTCGAATGTCATGATCCGCGAAGCCAATATGTTGGAAAGCCGCTCTTGCGAGGGTCCTCAAGAGGCAGTTGATATCCACGCCTTTATGGATGGGGTAGAGTTTTCTGCTTTGGGGGATGTCACTAGGCTTAGTGACTTACCAAGGCCAAAGAAAGCACCATCATCGGGCTCTACTGGGTCTTCATTGAGCCCAAAACTAGTGGACCGATTCTCGGCCCCAAGTGTTAACCCCGATCGTAAGCGTAACATGGTGCTTTTTGTCCCAGAGGATGTCCGGGTCTTCTCTCCACCCATGGGGATTTCTAGCTACCTCAAATGCTTGGTAACCGAGGAAGACTAAGCTGTGATGAATGCAGTGGGAGCCGCTTGCCTGTTCAATGAGGCCCAACATGCTCTAAATCGGGTAACTTTGAGGGTCATTCCATTATATCTTTTAAACTTGGAGTTGTAGGTAATTCTAACATATTCTTCCTTGTTTGTAGGCTTTGGTGTTGCATCACAAGGCTTTTTATCGAATTCGATAGGAGCGGAGGCTGAGATTCGGGACCTTACTGAGAAAAATGATACCTACAAGCTTCTCAATGAGAAGCTTGAGGCAGATTTAGTGACGGATCGGGATGAGCATGCTGAGATAGCCGAGCAGGTATTCCAAGTTCTTCATGATAGTGAAGATGAATTGGAGATAACAACTAATGATTCGATTCTGCAGGTCCGGCAGAGGCTTGAACAAATCGAGGAGCTTTAAAAACAAGTAGAGACAATTCAAGCTGAGGCTGAGGAGTTCAAGAAAAATAAAAACATCTTAGCCTAAAAAAGGGAAGCTACCCAAACATAATTGGAGTCGGCCGAGATCCAGTTTCGAGCTGCAAGAGAGAACGCCTCGGTGCAAGCCAAGAAAATTGAGGAGCTTCAGTCCCAATTAGCAAACTTGGACAATGAGCCCGAGGCGGCCAAATCTGAGGTAGCTGCTGCCAACACCAAAGCCCAAGATAATGTGACCCAAGACAAGGTCGGCGTCGAGGCCATCCAGGCGCAGGCCAAAAGCATGGTGGATCATGCAAAGTGACAAGCTCGAAGGGAATCCCTCAAGGGAATCCATGCTCAGGGCTTTCATATACTGGCCGAGCTCGAGAACGCTAAAGTAGAGGAAGCTAGGGTTCAAAAGCTAGCCTTTCCCGAGGAAGACTCAGATATTTTAAGTGAGTCTGAAGGTGGGGAAGATCCCAAGGGTGGATATGTTGCCTCTGATGAAGATCAAGCCATTTAGGCCTTTGTATTTTTTGCTTTCCTCTTGCATCTTTTTAAGGCCATTTTGGCCATTGTTAATTTTTTAGAACGAAGACATTTTGGCTTTTGTAAAGATCATTGCGTAAATATATACAAGGTTTTTTTCCTTTTGGATTTTGAATTTTTCCTTTGCTTTATTACTTGAATTCACAAAGGTCGGGATGCAATAAAATAACTTGGGTTGTGTAAGTTCGAACAACCTTGCCTTTACATTATTTTTGTTTTTGAGTCATCCTGGAGGTTCGGGGTTATTGGGAACCTTCTCCAAAGTAAGTAACTCAAACAATAGTTTGCCGATGGTATCGTTTAAAACCGGTTATGAAAATTTTGAAGGCCTATTTTTTGTTACGGTTCTCGGACATCTTCGAGCCATGTTAATGCAGCCATAGCCTTTTAATTTCGGGCTTAGCCTAGTGAGCTTGCTTTCCCGAGTTATCCAGGCTTGCCTAAGATAATAGTCCCCGAGTGGATATGGTTGTGGCCCTTTAAAATTCGAGGGTTGCCTATGAGGTCTTATGCCTCCAATGCTCAATAGTTCGATCTGTTCGAGTTTGTTTTTCGGACGGCAGTCCCCGAGTGTGGGAATAATCATCCGAACTCTGGTTATAATCGGCCCTTGAGCTCATTTCCATAAGATATTGAAAGTACAAAATTGTAAAGTAGAAGAAAAGAAATTCTAAGATATAAGATAATTGTAAGGAAAATACTTCTATTTATTCTTGTGAAAAATGGTTACACATGCGTACATATTTTATGCCAGGGCTCGAGCAACCTATGTGGGCACATTTTGTTTGACCGTTTGACCCTTACATAAATCTTACCTATCGAGACCCTGCTATTATAAAGTAATTTCCTCGCAAGAAATTGACATCCGAGGGCAATGCCCCCAGTATTCGAGGTTAATTGTAGAGGAACCTCAGATGCTGTTAGTGCCGTCTTTGATAGCAATTTTGCTTATAACACTCCCCCTTGAAGGTCTATTCAACAGATATTGTGCCTCGTTAAAACCTTAACTAAAATAAAACCCAGTGGGAAAAAAATCTAGAGAAGGAAAAAGAGTACACATGTTTAGAAATACGCCTTTAGATTGCCTCGTTAAAACCTTGCAAGGACAACCTAGTAGAACAAAACCTTGTAAGAGAAAAAGAGTACAATACGTATTAACTCCCCCTGATGAGAGCATCAATTCACATCTTTGAGTCTTCGCATTCCAATCATGTGCATCATCTTCAAAGATCATTGGTAGAGATTTGATAAAACAATCAACCATATATTAACTTGAAAGAATATGTTGAGCCTTGAAATCATCATTCTTGATAGATATATAATGTCTTCATATAATGTCGTGGAATGGCATTTTCAATATCTCCATAGAGGCAAAACATTTTGCTATCACATCATTATGCTTATAGTTATAACAATATACATATGTGCACAAATTGTACTTAGGATATGGTACTTCAGGACCACGAATTGTATATGTTTTAATCGATTTCAATCTTTCAAAGGATTGTTATAAGTTAATGATAGTAGGCTATATTGACGCTATTTACACTCTAAATGTATCATACTTTGTTGTTGTTTTAAAGGCAAAATGATAACAAAATACTCTAATTGGTGTTCTTTTGCTTTGCAGGAACTAATCCAAGTTAGGAAGAGACTATGGAGTGTTTTGGAGTCAATACTGTGGATATAAGGCAAATAAAGAAGAACCAAAACGAAAATAAGCAAGAAAGAGGCAAAGGAGGACCAGACAAGAGGCCACCGCAACCGCGGTTGGAACGCGGTAGGCCAAACAATTGAGGCAGAATAGTTGCAATTCATTGCGATCGCGCTGCGTTCTGCTGCGGCCACAGTCAACTGTGTAATCGCCCAGAAATTTGGGGACTAAAGTGTAAATTGGGGGAAACTTAATTTGACCCTTTATAAACTCAACAAACTCGCTCAATCAAAGGTTAATCTTGTTTTTAGACTGAATTGGAGGCAAGAACAAGTGTGGGAAGAGCAATCAATCATTAGAGTTTTTCAATCTTCTCTTTGTTATCTTTATTTGCACATTATGAATACTTTTGTGGTTTTATCTTGCTTTTCTATGAGTAGCTAAATATTTAGTCTAGGGTTTTTATGGAACCAGTTGAAGGATGAACTTCATGTTATGTTAATATAGTTTTCTCGTTTTAATCTCTATTTGTTCAATTATGTTCTTGTTGTAGTTAATTGATAGGATCCTCAATTAGTTGTGCCTATTTAGTATGTATAACTCGAGAGAGAGTGCATAATTAGGTAATTGTTGAACAACACCACTCCCAAAGTATATGAGTAATCAATAATTGAGGGTTTAAAGGCGGGATTAGGGATAACGGAGCCTTGAGTGTGATCTAAAGTAAGCTGTAATAAAAACCAGCTAGTGTAACTCGGGAGAGTGTATCTAGTAAATTGTCGTAATTACTCAGGAGAGATTTATGATAGTAAGAGTGTTCATGATTGATAGAGATGATTATACAAATTTGTACAAAACATAACAGAAAGGGATTCCATCCATAGGGGAAATCACAACCTTAGATCCTTCTCTCAATTGTTTACAACTCAATAGTTAGTTTTTAGTTTACTTAATTTCGTTCTATTATAGTTAGTAAAAATATCACCAATTGTTATTCAAAATATCTGGGAAGTTGATTACAAAGAATTTAGTGAGTCTAACAAGAGTAATTGGCAGGTTAATTCCCTGTGGATTCGACTCTGGCTAAATACTCAGATTATATTTGCAACGTCCGCTTCTCCTTTTTATTAGACATAGTTGGGTGTGATAAGTTAACATATAAGCCATATAAATAGAGTTTAGATGCATATCAAATTTTCACATCATGCTAGATAAATAAGATAGACAAAAGTGATTGCAAATTCTCTTGACTTTATACTTTCAAGTATTTGAACTACATGTTCAAAACTACATGTCTTTCATATAAAACCAATTCTATTCGAATTGTTTCTCTGGACTTAAGATGCTCATATATATTTAGAGTTATCATAGAGTCGTCGACAAATATTTTATATCGTTTCCAACCTCTTTTATGTCATAAAGACATGACATAGGGATCTCTTCATTCATATATTCAGGTACCTGAATCTCTCCTGAGATTTTATGAAGTATTATGTCATGTGATCTTCCAGATCATTTGCCTTCTTATGATCATTTTGATAATTTGCTCATCTTCTTTATCAAAAATCTTGTTTGAAACCAATTTGTATATACGTTTTAAGCATACTATAGACTTTGTCCTTCTAGGACTTATTCTAGTAAGAGCATTTGTGGTGAGAATGTAGTTACTTTATTTGGGTCAGCAAATGCGTCTGACATGCTTTGTAATATATTGCTAATGAATTATCTTTTATGAACTTCAAGTTCGTATTATCTTATTCGAGGATCTAGATGTACAAATGATAATTCATTCTACGTAACATTTTCTCAACTGCTTATCTTATCCCCCCACATGTTAGAAAAACTAATTTGCTTCTTCAACTTTGGAAATGCACCTTTGTATGTTATGGTGTTAATCATAATATACACCGCTCATTAATAATAATAAGATAAAATTATTTGGTTCCTGATCATAAACCATTTGTGAGGAAAGAATGTAATATACTTTCATATATATATATATATATAGATAATTTTGTTCTCACAAGAAACAGCTTAGCTATTAAGTGGAGGAACTCAATCAATCATTTTGCTAAACCAAATCTCAAATCGATGAAAAATATTTCTTCCACGGATTGAAGGATGATTTATTTTTTGAGAATCCTTATTATTCTCATTATCACAATGAGGACGATTATAATTGCGTCTATTGACACGTCTACATCCATTGATACCTTACGGTAATAACTATGTCTTCTTTCAGACTTGTTACATATTGCTACCACATTCAATGGGACGGGTTTCCACTTCTTTGCCCACAATCATACATGGATTTGATCATGGCAAGGCATAGAAAATTTTACCATTTCTAATGGTTATAATTTCTTGCTATTAGAGTTATAATAGAATTTCAAGAATTTAAAAGAGAAAATAAAGTAAAATACTTACCTTAAATCTAGAATTTAATCATGATGTAAGTTCTTGGAACAATTGATAATCATTATGCTCAATCCCAAAGCTTCTACTCAATTGGTTAGAGTTTCGTGCTGATAACGTATTATAAAAAAATAAAAGAAGAAGAAGAGTATTGCAAAGAAAAGTAGGGGAGAGAATTCTTATTGATTTTGTGATAAATTACAATAGAATACAACCTTTATTTATAGGGAAATAGTGACTTAGCCACCAAGTAATAAACCCTAAAATCTCTCTAAAATACAGACATTCACCTTAAATACAATTTTATTTTTGACAAGGGCGAAGTAATTACTGACGTAAAAGCATAAAGGAATTGTTGACAAGGCACTAGGTGCTGCAATCAAGTGTTCTATACTAGTAAGATAATTGCTACAATTTGATAGCAGATTTATCATCATTATTAATGTAACGATCCGATCGGTCTTTTTGCTTCTTAGAACTGTGTTCCCCTAAATAAAACTTCCCATACTTGCTTTAATTGCGTTACGACCTGGGGGTGGTTGGTTCGGGTTTTGGATGAGTTTGGGTTGAAATAGGCTCACTTGATTCCTTAAGATTTTCTTAAAAGGATAAGTTTGACTTTGGTCAATATTTTTAGCAAACGGACTTGGATTTATGTTTTGACTTAAGGTCCGTAGGAAAATATGGGACCTGATCGTATGCCCCGAATCGAATTCCGAAGTCCCTAGCCCGAGCAATGAATTTTTATTGGAAATTATTAAAATGAAATTCTAAGGATTTAAAGAAACTAAATAATGATTAATCACATCGGTATCGGGCTCGTATGTTGGTTTCGGAGCCCGGTACAGTTCCAATATAATATTTAAGACTTGCCCGCAAAATTTGGTGTCAATCCGAGTAGTTTATGTGTGTTTCGGCTCGTTAGAGGTTAATTAAGAACTTGAAGTTCATAAGCTTGATTCAATTGATTTTAGGGGGTGATTCTTAAATTTAGCATTGTTTCGGACTTTCCGAAGGTTCGAGCAGGTTCGTTTCATGATTTTAGACTAGTCGGTGTGTTCGGGCGGGGCTCGGGAGCCTTGAGCGTCAATCGAACGAGGCTCGAGTGAAGTTGAAAAAATTGGAGAAGTGCTGAAGCTTCAGTTGCTGTCATAACCGCACCTGCGGTTGGCTAGCCACAGGTGCGAGACCGCAGAAGCGGTCCATCTCACGCAGATGCGGCCAAGCCAGGCCATGCCAAAAGCCTTAGAAGCAGTTATTCCTCCGCATAAGCGAAGCCGCAAAAGCGCCTGGCAACTCGCATATTTGGCCTAGTGGCCCATGTGAAATTCTACAGAAGCGGGCTCCCTTTCGCATATGCGGTGGCCGCGGGTGCGGCCCAGGACCGCAGATGCAGAAATCGCTGAAGCAGTGTGCTTCATTTAATACGGGTTCTAAGTTATTTTTGCATTTTCACTCCGCCATTGGGCGATTTTGGAGCTTTTGAGAGAAGACTTCCACCTAGCATCTTGAGTTAAGTTTATTCCACCTATTCCTAGTTTAATGCTTGTGTCTTAGGTAGATTAAATACTAAGATTAAGGTAAAATCACGGGGTTAGAGCAAAACCTAAGGTTTTGATAAAACTTAGATTTTTCCACGAAATTGGTTATGAAGCGAAGTAGAAATCATATATTATTGACCCTTAGGTTACAAAGAACAACTTTCTTCGAAAAATTTCGGAATCCGGGCATGTGGGACTGGGGTTGGATTTTAGGAAACTTGTGTTTAAGGTTGGGAAATTACTTTAATAGTTAGAATGTGATCTTGTGAGCTTGTATTGACTAGTTCTTACCCCATTTAACTAGTTTTGGATCGTTTGACTCCAAATTGAGAGTTCGGGCTCGTTCTTGGTATTGGAAGTGCACTTTGGAGCGAGACGAGTCTCCTTTCTAAACTTGTAAGAGAGAATTGTCTCCATAGGAGTAATAATTGTATAATTTGCCACTAAATGCGGGGGCTACGTACGCACTAGGTGACGAGAGTCCGTGCGTAGCTACTATCATGTTAATTGTCTGAGTAGTTTAGGACCCGTATCATGCTATATTTGCAAATGTTATATGTCTTCCTGCTAATGTGATCATTTAGGATATGCTAGAGAATTGGAAATGAACATAGGTAAACATATGTTTTGTGGAGCACTTGTATGAGTTTATTTGAATATAAATGCGCCTTCTTGTATCTTCCTGTTGATAATTGATATTGTGGATCGGACCGATCGCCTCGGTAGAAATAGATGCATCTATGGTTCGCGCCATTCGACCCTCTGGCAGTGCACAATTTCTTTTTTGTTGGATCGGGTTGTCGACCTCGGCATGATATGCGCATGATATCTATGTGAATCAGTGTTGATGACTTGTTTGTGAAATGGTTTGAAATGTAAATGGCTAACTGTGATATTATATGGACATAACTTAGAAATGCTGATTACAACTATTATATAACTGTGATCTTCATGCCTAGCATAACACCATAGTATATTATTTTAACCCTAGTAGATATCAAGTCGACCTCTCGTCTCTACTTCTTCGAGATTAGACGGGATACTTACTGTGTACATATTGTTTATGTACTCATACTACACTTATGTACTTAATTGTACAGGCTCTAAGGCAGGTACATCTGCCTATCAGACCGGTGCGCGTCCCTGATCATAGTCCGAGGCTTCCACGGTGAGCTGTTTCTCTCTTACTTTTGACTGTCTATTTTATTTCAGACAGTAGGATAGATGTATTATTTTGTATATTCTACTAGTTGCTCACAACTTGTGACACCATATCTTGGCACACACATTAGTAGACAGTTCTTTTGGGTTGTATAACTATTATTGAATATTGCTTATTATCACCTGCTTTAATTGCAAATTAAGAAAAGTGTTGTAACTGCTTTTGTTAAGTAAAAAAAAAATTCACTAATATTTCCGCGTTGGCTTGCCTGACAACGGTGTTGGGCGCCATCACGACTTGAGGTGAAATTGGGTCGTGACAATTAATTTGGGATAGGCACAAGCAATTCTTTGTTCTTGTGTTTGGTACTTCCAATTCAAGAATCACATGGTCCTACACCTCCCAAGGCAAAATATATCAGAATGGAGCACAACTTATGACGAGGTCTCAATTATGGGAGATGTCACTATAGGACTCCTAACAGAACGGTCTCCATTCTCTTCAACCCAAGTGACGGACCCAACATTTCTACTTTGACCCTCATCACCTAAATAACGAATTGTCAAAGTATAACTTTGTTTCTCATTTTTCTTCTTGAATATCAAAGTTTGTGGTGATGCTGAAACTGTAGTGTTCTTTGGAGCCTTTATCTTAGCTTTATAAGTAGCTGCACCTTGACCAACATTTGTAACTGTCCTCCTGAATTTCTGTTCCAACAATGTGAAGGGTCCCTCGAGGGGGTACAATACAATGAACGACGGGTAATTGAGATCGGCTGATGGATTTGAGCAGTTGTGGTTGTCTGATGATCTTGCAATTGTCTTGAATTGCTCTTCTGTGAAATTCAGAGAGCATAGAAGATTTACGTAATCTTGTGGAGTCGCATCGTATACTAGGCCAGGATCAAGCGCTCTGTTGGGATCACCGTGTCCAGATCCCATGTCTAGGGGCGTGGCGGCCTTGTTAATGTCCGAGTCTTTAATAGGTTTTCGAGTGTTGTCCAAAGGATCTGCTGTGGTCATCATGGCAGAGCGAATCGCTGAAGGACTCCATTCAGGATGCACGCCTTTTAGCATTGCTGCAATTCCAGCAGCATGTGGTGCAGCCATAGATGTGCCTGATTCAAGAATGTAATCAGTGGACAATTCTATGTTCGCCCCAATACTCGTGGCAAATATGTTTGGTGGATATGCTGCAAGAATTAGTATCCCTGGTGCCAATATATCTGGCTTTGCAATTCCCATGTAGCTTCTGGAGGGGCCTCGTGCTGAGGATGCAGCAACAACTGGTGCTGGCTTTGCATCTAGATACGTCTCTTGGAACGTGATGGTGGCCGTGGGATCGACAGTATTTTTTACATAATTGATGACTTGTTTCCCTTCCTTTTTGTTAATCACAACTCCACGGCTTGGAAATGTAGCAGACCTGAATACTCCTGGATCCTCAGAAATAAAGATGCCTGCTTTAAGTCTTGCTCGAGTGACAATACGCATTTGATCAGAGAAATCCCCATTATCTTCATATATAATGATGGTACGTTCTGGATCAGATAGTTGTGATAATAATTCTTTCGAACTGCAATCAGCTAGAGTCTTGTTGTAAATCACTGTTGAATCCGTAACAAGAGCTCTTGCAGGAAACAAGCTCCACCCTCTAATTTTTAAGCCATTGCCCAAAGTCAAAGTACCTGCAAATGTCCGGTCAGTGTGGCCTGATGCCACGCACAAGATCCATGGAGATCCGTTGTTTAAACTTCCAATCACCGGACCTCGATTTCCAGCTGAAGCTGAAACTAGGACTCCCTTCATCATAGCTCCAAAAGAAGCAATGGAAATAGAATCTTCATACAGGGGAATGAAATTGAAACGGAACCCATAAGAAATGGATATCATATCAACACCGTCCGCCACAGCTTGGTCCATAGCAGCAATTAAATCTGATGTAAAAAGTCCTTCATCAAATCTAAACTTGTAGACAGCTAGCCTAGCTCGTGGAGCAACTCCTCTTGCTGTTCCTGGTGCATATCCAATGGGAAACACCTTTGGCGAAATTCCCAGCAGCAATGGAAGCAACGTGTGTGCCATGACCATCAGTATCCCTTGCAGAATTCATGGAAATGTTCACAGTTGGATTATTAGCCAAAATTCCCTTATTGAAGTAATTAACCCCAATAAGTTTTCTATTGCACAATGAAGTGTTAAACTGTGTGCCTGGCTTACAAATTCCCTTCCATCTCTTAGGGATTTCAGGCATACCATAATCTCGAAAACTCGCAGATTCAGGCCAGATGCCAGAGTCAAGTACTCCAATGATCACATCTTGGCCTAATCCAGAAGCTGGCCACAGCCCAGAGGAAGGGTTGAGTTTCAGGAAATCTGATGTGTGGGTAGTGTGAGGTTCCACAGTTGTATCTTTATAAGCGGAAACGAAACCTGGTAACTTCTTCAAAGCTTGAAGTTCATCTTTGGACAAAACAGCACTGAAGCCATGAAACACATTGTCATAAGAGTAAACAAGTTTTGGAGCAGAGTGGAATCTGTCTACTGATGAAGGAACTGCAGCTTTAATGGAATCAATGGTGGAAGAATGCCAATGATGGTGATCAGCAAAGATATTTGGCATTAAGGATTTGTCCAAATGGACAATGTAAGTGGATCTTTACGCTACAGCTAAGAAACAGAAGAGATGAGCAGAAAGAAACCATGAAAGCATTCTAGATTCCATGTTCACTCACTACACACTAGTACTCTTCTTTGGCCACCAACTGTTGAATTGACTTTATAGAATTAAGCTTAGAACATAAGGCCCCCTAGTAATCAGTAAACTAATAAAGTTAGGTCGCTATTGAAATGCGATAAGAGGCACTAATGAATTAAGTTCTAGTAAACAATAGGCGGCTATGTGCAAAAATGTATAATTACAATTAAGAGACCAGTTTGTGCGGATGTCTGCCTCTTCTCACAGGCTGCCTGATATGATTCTCTATGTCACTGTCAATGACACTATTCCCACTTATCCTTTAATAGATGTTACTTATTTTGTTTCTTTTTTCTTTATAGAGTAAGTATTAAGTTTAACCATAGGTGGCTTAAGTAAAAGTGTACTGTACCAATTAATATTGTATGAACTGACTTCTGGCCAGAGGCGGAGCCACAATGTCCGCTAGGGGAATCTATCATAGGTGTCATGTATTTATCTTACAATTTCATTAAATATTTATCGATTATTAATTTAGAATCCAATAACTTAAAATTAGAATCATGAACCCATAAACTTGAAATTTTGGCTCCGCCTTGTTACAGGCGGGCCTAAAAAGACCCTATATGTTCTGTGACCC
>MU762437.1:0-26709 GCA_026770625.1 Nicotiana glauca
AGACGGACGGCTATGATCAACTGACTCTAAACGACGTCGTTTGATTCACTTGAGAACCGTTCCATCTGATCTGTTGGATCGTTAAATCGACGGTCCAGATTTAGAAAACCAAACGGCGTCATTTTATTTAAGGGCTGGTCGGACTGGGCAACCATTTTGGGCCTGGTCCGAATTTGGTATTGATATATATATCAGATTTTGGCCCAAATTTGTATTGTATTAGTATTTTGTATATTGTATTGTTATTATTTGTGATTTTGTATTTATATTTATTTATTATTTTCTGAAGTATTTTATATTTTATCCTATTATTATATTATTATATTTTTTATTTTCCTAGTATTNTGTGTATTGTTCATCCAATTTACCAACACTGGTATCTCACGTGAGTTACAAATTATTGTAACAAAAATTTATTTATTTTGATTTTGGAATTCTTTTACTTGGGGTAAAAATCACGTGCTCACAACTTTATCAATAATACATGGTGCCTACACCTGATTCTATTTCATTCCAATAAGATAGGGTGCCAGCCCCTGGTTACATTTCCCTTCAGTGGTACGGGAACCGATCCCTGGTTGCACAATCATTTGTTACCAAATTTTATCTCCTTTAGCTAGTTTATACTATTGTTTCTGTCTGCCTTTCAATAAATTATATAGTTTTATAGCTTTCGCTGATAACTCATAAAATTTTCCTAGTCCAAATTGGAGCAGAAAATTTTTGTTCGTTTTCTTCGTCTTTGATGGCTTTGCAGGCCTCACCACAGAGCTCAGGTTATGATGATCGAAGCTTGCAGTTTTAGTTATCATTAGAAGGACGATCACAGGATAGTTTGGGTTTAACTTTGACAACGTGTCGGCAACACAGTTTCTCAAGTTTTAGTTTCTTAAAATTCTGATCGAGAAAGCAAGCAATCGAGATTGAGTCATAATCTCTTATTTAAAGAGAATCAAGATCCAGTCTAAGGTCAACACAAGAAAGAAATTCAAAAATCAAGATTTGACTCCAAAAGACACGTAGATAGGAATTTTGTACTCTTAGTTTGCAAACATATGTAGTGCTCTGCATTTTTTTCTTTTGATGTAAGAAGCAATAACTATGACGACCCGACCCATCGTCTCATGAGTTACCGCTCCATTTTTCCTATTTTCAGCTTCTTTATGCTTCATTGTCCGTATCTTATGTAATAGAGTTGAGTTGGAGTGGTTTTGATAAGAAATGAGACACTTAGTCTCTTTTAAGAAGGCTTAAATTTGAAAAGTCAACCAGACATTGACTTATGAGTTAGAGGGGTTGGATGTGAATTTCGATGGTTCGGTTAGCTCCGAAAGATGATTTGAGACTTAAGAGCGTGATCAGAATTAATTTTAGAGGCCCGATGTAGAATTAGGCTTGAATTGGCGAAGTTAGTATTTTGGCGATTTTCGGTTGATAGGTGAGATTTTGATCCAGGAGTCAGAATGGAATTCTGAGAGTTGCTATAGCTTTGTTATGTAATTTAGGATATGCGTGCAAAATTTAAGGTTATTCGGACGTGGTTTGGATGGGTTTTTTATCAAAAGCGTGTTTCGGAAGTTTTAGAAGAACTTTAGCTTGAATTTGAGGTAATTTGATGATTTTGGTGTTGTTTGAGGTGTTTTGATGATTGGAACGAGGTTGAATAATGTTTTAGGATGAGTTGGTGCTTTTGGATGAGGTCATGGGGGCCTCTGGACATACCGAAACTTAGAAAATGGATGGGGCAGTCATTTTCGCGCGGGGCGCGCTGACCTTGTGCTGGGCGCGTAAAAGTGACTGCGGCCGCGCTCATGAAGATCTGCAGGTCATCGGTCCAACTTTGGAAGCTTATATCTTTTGATCTACAAGGAATTTTTAGATGATTTAAAAACAAAAGTTGTAGCCCTTCGTGTCTAGTTTCCAAAATTGTAAAGATATCATAATTTGGACATCTGTAGCGAATGTTATGTCCAAAATTCTAAATCCTGGCATTATAGAGAAAACATACACGGTCGCGGTCATATTTGTGCAGACCGCATTGGTTTCGCACGGTCGCGGTCGTTTTTGTGGGCCCGCGGAGATGGAAATATAGGGGTTACTCTATAAATACGAGGTTTTGGGTTTTATTTGATATTTTACCCGTGAGAGCTCGAATTTGGCAATTTTTCGAAGGTTTTTCAAGGAATTTATCGGGGTAAGTGATTCTAACTCAGATTTGGTTAGAGTAATTGAATCTATCATTTAATTCATCATTTAATTCGTGATTTGAGAAGAAAATTGTAGAATCTTTCAAAAAATATAAAATGATGATTTGAGGGACCAAATGGTGTCGGAATTGGATAATTTTTGTATGGTTAGACTCGTGGGGAGATAAGGAACTCGTTGATGTAAAAATTTATGAGTTTAGAGAGGTGGGACCAGGGCTCGGGTTTTGTAAAATTCATGAATTTTGATATTTTTTGATTGCTTTCGAATGGTATTGTCTCTTTAGCATAATGCGACATATTCGTTGTGATTTTGGGCAGATTCGTTGCACGAGGAGGCCAATTCGAGAGGCAAGGGCATAGCGAGCTAGACTTTTGGCCGTCTTTAGGTGAGTAATGAATGTAAATGATGCCTTGAGGGTTTGAAACCTCGGAAATTTCACATCGTAATGCTATATTGAGGTGACTTGCACGCCGGATAACGGGCGTGGGGTAGAGCACCATTGGGGATTATGACTTGGTTTGTCCTGCTTAATGAAAATACTACCAAATTGTTTGAAGCTTAGTTGATATTCTTATAAAAATGGATTAATTGTTATAATTTGGACTCATGCCAACTGATTGAATCCTTCAAGGATTGTTTTTAATGGTTTCTTACCATATTTTTATATAATTGATCTCAGTCCAAGGTTTTAAATACTGTTTTGCAAACTCAGCCATCTTTCTAAGATTTGAAAACTCAAACAATATTTATAAATGATATTTTGGGCTGAGAACTATTGTTTTACAAAGGCCAATCGGCTTATGATGATTTCTGGACTGAGCATGGATCGGGTTGCATGCCGCAGTAGTGTTACATTGATATTAAGGTCGAGAGCCTAGCTGATTACATTGATATTGAGGCCGAGAGCCTAGTTGATTACATTGATATTGAGGTCGAGAGCCTGGTTGATTACATTGATCTTGAGGCCGAGAGCCTGGTTGATTATATTGATATTGAGGCCGAGAGCCTGGTTGATGCCACGAGATGGCTTGATATTGCGCTTGGGCTGTAAGAGCCCCTCCGAAGTCTGTACACACCCCCAGTGAGCTCCGTCGATGATAAATAAATGGATGGCTCGGGCTGCACGCCACAGTGAGTACCGAAGTATACTGTCATATGCATTGCATTGCACTCATGCATTGTTCTTTATTTGTTATACCTGGATGGCTCGGGCTGCACGCCGCAGTTGGTACTAGAGTATACCGTTATAAGCATTGCATTGCACTCATATATTTGTCCGTTATCTATTTTACCTGTCATTATATATCTGTTCTCTTATGTCATTGACTTGTTGCTTCATTACTAAGTGCTCTAAATTGCCAGTTATAGTTTACTTTGTATTTTTCCATAATTTCTTATCCTCAGCCTTTATTTATGTTTATTAATCACTGAGTTGGAGTACTCACTTTACTCCCTATACCTTGTGTGCAGGTACAGGTATTCCTGAGGCATAAAGTGAGTTTCTTGCCATTCAGTTTTCATCGGAGTTATCGAGGTAGCTGCATGGCGTTCGCAGACCGGATTTCTCCTTCTATCCTTACTTTTTATTCCGCATTTCAGACATATTTCTATATTAGGGTGTTCAAACATTGTATTAGAGGCTCAGACTTGTGATACCGGATCAGTGGGCTATTTTATAGAGATTTTTTCGAATTATGGTTTCCGCACATTTCAACTGTTTAAAAATTCATACTTTGAGTTTATATTAAATTGGAATTTAAAGTGATTAATTAGTAATAAATTGTAATAGAAGGGGTTTAGAGTGGTAATTGGTCGAGCTTGCCTAGCATTGTGTTGGGCGCCATCACGACTGAGATTTGGGGTTGTGACAAGTTGGTATCAGAGCCTAGGTTAATTGGTCTCGCGAGTCATGAGCCGGTTTAGTAGAGTCTCGCGGATCGGTACGGAGACGTCTGTATTTATCTTCGAGAGGCTGCAGAACCTTTAGGAACACTTCATATTCTTGAAATTCTTATCGTGCGTCCTTGATTCAGCTTGAAAAGTAACTCTTACGATTCCTTTCACATGATCATATGCACGAACGAGTGCTCAGTATTAGATGTGCCTTGATGGGTAGTAATTCCTCGGTCGAAAGGAGAGACGTGATCTTTGTGAGTTTGATATTAGGCTAATGTGGAGGACTTGAGGCAGGATCTTTGCCTATGGCTTGAGCACCGGGGTGCTGATTGTGCGAGCAAATGTTTGAACTTATATGTCCGGTATTGTCCCTATTACTGGGAATGATGGTTGGATAGCTACGTGAGGAGTATGTTAGTACTACAAGATGTATCTATATGACTGGGAAGTGATGAGGAAGGGCTGCAGGATGATAGATGAACTATTAAGTGTTTGGTTTTCATTGTGAGTGGATGTGTAGCCCCGAGTTATGGGCGCGTGAAGAATCTTTTCATGTATCCTATTTGGAGTGAAGTAAATTTCATGTTACGGTATGAGTTTAGATTAAGGAAGATTAAGTGATTATGTAATGTGTATGACAGTGGAAGGTATACAAAAATATTAATTGGAGGTGAAGCAGGTGGGTTATATCCTGCGGAGTGTTCTAAGGTGGTGTGATCCTTATGATGCCTATGAGAAGATCTCATTTACAAGTAAAGCATATGCATTGAAATCTAAATTTGGTCGCCTAGAGAGTGGGCTTAATTATTGTGTGAGTGAATGCAAGAATTGCAGAAGAGTTAAAATTCCAGATGATCTGTGTTTCCACAAGCTTATGAAGGAGCGAGTTCAATCTCAGTATGGTGTTACGGCAACAATAGAGTATATG
The DNA here is from genome assembly GCA_026770625.1 of Nicotiana glauca. Lineage (NCBI taxonomy): Eukaryota > Viridiplantae > Streptophyta > Magnoliopsida > Solanales > Solanaceae > Nicotiana > Nicotiana glauca. Next base: position 5,033 of record MU762437.1, read on the forward strand.
CGTTATGATTTACTGAGTGCGTTTTGATCTATCGCTTTGAGCCAAGTTGGGGAGTTTGCTATTAATTAAGTTGATTGCACGGTTAGGTGCTATATTGGTTCCGGTTTGAGGCGTGTTGGTGAGTCAGTTATGGATTACGGAGATTAAGGTCGACCAGACGGTAACCAGGCTTGTTTTTATGCTATTCCAGGTAGGACAGATGCTATTGCTTCAAATGTTGTTATTACAGGTATTATTCCAGTCTGCCACAGATATGCCTCTGTATTATTCGATCCCGGTTCTACCTATTCTTATGTGTCCTCATATTTTGCTCATTATTTGGGTATGCCCAGAGAGTTTCTTTCTTTACCTGTTCATGTATCTACCCCGGTGGGCGATACTATTGTTATGGACCGTGTGTACCAGTCATGTGTTGTGATTAATGAGGGTCTAGAGACCCGAGTTGATCTATTTCTATTGAGCATAATGGACTTGATATTATATTGGGCATGGATTGGCTATCTCCATGTCGTGCTATTCTACACTGTCATGCTAAGACAGTCACTTTGGCTATTTTGGGTGTTCCGAAGATCGAGTGGCGTGGTATGACTGGTTATGTTCCTAGTAGAGTAAATTCTTTCTTGAAAGGTCATCATATGGTTAGGAATGGTTGTCTATCATATCTAGTTTTTGTGCAAGATGTTGGAGCTGAGACTCCTAGTATTGATTTTGTCCTGGTTGTGAGGGATTTTTCCTGATGTATTTCCCGCTGACCTGCCAGGCATGCCTCCGGACAGGGATATTTATTTTGGCATTGACCTGGTGTCGGGCACTCAGCCCATTTCTATTCCACCGTATCGTGTGGCACCAACGGAGATGAAAGAATTGAAATAGCAGCTTTAGAAGTTCCTAGATAAGGGGTTCATTCGGCCTAATGTGTCATCTTGGGGTGCACTAGTCTTATTTGTGAAAAAGAAGGATGGCACAATGAGAATGTGCATTGATTATATGCAATTGAATAAAGTAATAGTGAAGAACAAGTATCATTTGCCTCATATTGATAACTTGGTTATGTGCGAACAGATTTGAAAGTTTTCTTGATGGTTTTTACCATGGTTCGAGCCGGATATATTCTACCTGTACGCAGAACATATTGTATATTATGAACTACTCCTAAATGGGAGTAAATAGAAGATTTCTAACTGCCGGAATGTAATTTTCCTATAGCCCAGAAATTCTAATGAGATTTTTTGTTTACAACAAGATGGCATGATAGATGTGGTGTATGGTACATGCTTAATATTTTCATGTGCAAGGTGGCAATTCATTCTTGAAGAGAAGATCATGAATTCTGGATAGATAGTCAGTTTCAGATATTTAGATTGAAGGTTATAACAGCTCGGTAAGGCCTGAAGAGGGTGCACATTATATTCTGATTAACAAATATCTATTGGCGTTTCAACGCTCACATGGATGATCGACTGCCAATATTTCGATCTTGCTATGTATTGTAGGAAAAATTTTGGGAATAATTATCATGAAATGATCGTACTTGAAGGATATGTCAGTCATTTGGGTCTTGAGGTTGTGATCAGTTACGGTGATTTATGTGATCTATGAATTTAGAGACAGGGAATTCTCGAAAATATACTATTTCGGGATTGTGGCATGTTTGAGGTGAGTGTCTTACCTAAACTCTTTGGATGAACTAGTCGATCTAATTGATGGTGATAACTATGCGCTATGGGCGCGAATATATATGTGAGGTTTTGACATGTGTGCAAGCACCGAGCCAATATTTATGCCCGGAAGATGCGTAGGCTATGATATGCCCAGAGTGGGATATTAAACTTAAAGGTATAATGTTTCTCTTATTATTAACCTTGTTAAGAACTATCTGAACTATACTTGAGATTTCCAAGATGCTAAATTCCAAAACAAACTTGGTGATTATTAATTCTGTGTTAACTTGCTGATTTAAGCTATGACAACGCAATTTGCTCATGCCTACGATATAGAGTGTTATTTATGCCAGTCCAGGAGCATGAGAATCTTGTTTCAGTTAGCATATACATGTGTACTTGTTGGGTTGCTTATATATGATATGCTTGGACTGGAGGTCTGTGACCGTGTCGGGTGGATTATGTTGTTGGAAACTAAGTTGCTCCTGAAGTTGATGTTGTCACACCTCCTTTTTTACTACACCCCCGGAAGGGGTATATACAGAATTTTTGCAATTAAAGGAAAATCGAAACGGAATTATTTTTCCAATTCAGAGTCGCCACCTAGGATAGTTTATGGTGTCCCAAGTCACCGATTTAGAATCCCGAATCGAGAAAAAAAATGACTCTGTTTAACAGTCCGCGAACCGGAAATCCGAGAAAGGAATTCTGTTAACCCGGGAGAAGGTGTTAGGCATTCCTAGGTTCCGTGGTTCAAGCACGGTTGCTCAACTTTCATATTTGGCTTAATTATCTGATTTTATACAATTATGAACCTATGTGCAAATTTTAACTTTTAAACCACTTTTATTCATATTTTTAAATAAGATTGCAACGTCGTTAAAATACATCTCGAACCACGTCACATTAATGCACCCAAAATTTTTGACACATTTTAACTTCATTGGAATTTGGATTTGGGTAACATAAATATGCACCCGAGTTTAAGAAGGTAAATTTATTAAACACGCGCCTAAGTAACTACGTGTTTGCAACTTTGCGGGGGCAATGGAATTAGCTAAATGGCACACCTCGAGTTCTAAATATTTTATAGAAATGATTAATGAGGGCCACGCAATATGTGATTTTGTTTGGCACGGTGCACCTCAATTTATTTTAACTTGAAAGTCTCTAAACTAACTTGCGAGGGTTATTCATTATCCAATTTTGTTTCATGGCACACCTTGATCAATGATAGTAAGTGAAGACCAACTCTCAATTTCAAGAATTGGACTGGGCTTAGCAGGAAACCCACTAGTTTAATATTCCGTCGAGAGGTAAACTGTGGGCCTTACAACAAGTTATCCCCCCCCCCCAGCCCAAAAGAAAACCAACGTTGAGTCATGGGCGAGCCATACTTCACAGAGGGTCCCATGTCAAACCCCTATGGAAACGATCAGATGTGTGAGGAGAAGAATATTCACAATTTGGGCCAAAGTTGATAGCTCAAATCACGTTTCATCACAAGCTAGCATTCAAGAAAATTGAAGCTGTACAAATACTAATATCCCTTAAGTTAAGTGCAAAATCATTCTGTAATCATTGCATATATTTTTACGATAAAATATAACTTTAATTATGATGATTTACTAATTATTCATCACTTTAGAGTTACAACCTAGCAATTTCCGACCTATGCAGCATTTGATTTAAATTGGGGAACTCAGCAAACTATAATGATTCCACAATTTCCCAAAAAGAAGAAAAATTAGGAATGATAAACTAATTTATTTGAAAATGCTTTTAACGACTCAAGGACTCTAGTACATACACAAGAAGAGCTAATAATACACTATTAACATGCTATTGAAGTTACCTCGAACAGGTGATATACAAAAATCAGATTCTTCCAAACTTAAAACGTTAATGAGTGCTCAAGCCCAAAGTAAGATACCCATACTCAAAGCTGAGTCCATACCAAACATATACTGATGCATTCTGATCATAAAAAACCTCCCTAACCTGGGTTACATACACACTCAAATTCATAACTGCATTAAGGATTCAAAGCCCATCGACCCTTCATTAGTAACCAAATCTACAAGGCTGACTACATGAAGACCAATAGTTCTATTAACAACTCTATTATGATTCCAACATAGAACTCAGAATCAAGACTTCATATTAAACATGTTAAGCTAAAGGAATTACCATGATTTACAAGTTACATAAGGAAAAGAAAGTCTAATATCTAACAGCAAAGGACATGGTTCTTCATGTATTCCATCACAAACACCTTACAAGCCATTTTACATGCTTAAGATCAAAAGTGTGTACTTGGGAATTAAAAAAAACACAAGTCAGAGTGAGGAAGCAGCAGTATCCAAGGCAGAAATCAGCAACAAAACCCAGCTAATTCCAACAACATCAACTCAGGAAATCAACTTAAAGAAAACCCAAGTAGAATTCACCCTCAACCAATTCGAATCAAAAAGAACTTTCAACAACCACACATCAATCCATTTTTGAATATCATAGTAAGAACTTCTTTTCAGAAAAATTACTCAAAACTTTCAATGGGACAATATCAATGGAACAGTAGGAGTTTTTTGGCCCTTTGGTATTTTCAGAATTCTATCCTCTCAATTTCTATAGAACAGTAGAATTTCTCAGATTTCATATTGTGTAAAGGCTCTCCCTGTTTTTTTTCCGTGTGTTTTTCTCTCAGATTTTCAGAAAGTTTATCAAATGTATCCCCTCCCCTATTTGTGTTTAAAAATTATCCCTTTATAAGCTTCAGACCTCTCTTTATCCTTAATTTCAAGCACCTTTAGTGAGCATTTTAGTTAGTGCACTTCCCATTACTATCTTATCTCTCAATTCTTAATTCATCCACTTACTTAGTTCCTTTTAATTAAACAGCTACTGCACCCCTACCCAAGTTAGCAACCCCTAAATTGAACCCCTACTTCGGTTGATTACCCCTTATTAGAAGCCTACCCCTATATTTAATTAACTCCCATTATCACCTTGGCCTAGGTTAACTCACAGTCTAACTAACCAGCCCCTTTAACCAAGTAAAAAATGACCATGGTTATTCATTAAGGTTTGAAATACTCAGAACTGATTAAATGAACCCAAGAAACCAATGAATCAAAAAATTCGGGGAAAAACTTAATTATTTCCTGATTCTAAACCTGAATTATTTCGATTGCCCAATTCAGCACTGAACTCTTTATTGCGGATCCACAATAAAACAAAGGGCACAAAAATAAACATAATTAAATCAGTAGTAACAGGATATGCTATGGGGTAAAAGAAAAATTGATGAGAAGTAAAAGGAGAAAGGAGACAGTCAAGGATTCAAACACAAACTCAGGCAACACATTGACAAAACAAATTAAATCATATCTAGTGATTATGAAGAAAACATGCACATATTGAGCTCAGAAAACGGTTTCAATCAAATGAAAACTCAAACAAAAATGTGGATAAGAAACGAAGAAGAAAGGAAGTAACATAAAAGAAACGAAACAAAGAACTGAGAAGAAAAGAACAAACAACAATAACAACAACAACAACCCAGTATAATCCCACTTAGTGGGGTCTGGGGAGAGTAGTGTGTACGCAGACCTTACCCCTACCCTGGGGTAGAGAGGTTGTTTCCAATTAGACCCTCGGCATCATTCCCTCCAAGAACTTCCCACCTTGCTCTTGGGGAGACTCGAACTCACAACCTCTTGGCTGGAAGTGGAGGTTGCTTACCATCAGAACAACCCCTCTTGTCTTTGAGAAGAAAAGAACAACTTACTAATTAAAGCCTCTAATCTGACTGACGTTGTGACTGACCTTTCGATTAAAATCACCAAATAAGTTCACTCACTTTTTCTTTATCAAGAACAAGTGATAAAACTTATTGTAGCGATCAAATCCGGCTTGAAATTCTTGAGGACCTGGAGCCTTAGGTTTTTTATTGTGAATTTCAGGACTCGAACCCTTGGTTTTAATATTCAAACAGACTGAGCCAAATTCGAAGGAAGCTGCTTATGAATTAGGGAAGAGGAAGTCCTGGTGGTTAAGGGGTGTTGATTTGGTGGGAATCGGGTGAGTTAGGGTTCGTGATCGATTTTCGATCTAATATTCGAGGAGCTTGGCTGGGATTCGAGGGAAACTAATTGCATATTTGGGAAGAGGAGGTGCTGGTGGTTCAGGGGTGTTGGTTTGGTGTCCATTGGAGCCGGCGCCGCGACCGAAAAAGGGGAGGATTTGGGGGCGACGGCTAGGGTTCCTCGTCTCTGAAGAAGACGATGTTGAGAGAGATGAAGGGGGGGTTCTGAGGGGGGATAGGTGTGTTTGAGTGTTATATACTGGGGGAAATGAATCCAAGCCGTTCGATCAATTGAGATCAACGGCTTGGATTGATTGAGTTAACAAAACAGTGCCGTTCAGACCCCTTGAGATCGGGTTGGTTTCTGATGGAACGGGTCGGGGCTGAATACGTGTTAGGGCGAAGGATTTTGATCGTTCGATCAAATCGACTCAACGGCTCAGATAAAAGGCCGTTTAAACGGCGTCGCTTGGTTAAGTGGGAGACGAACTGGACTGTGATGGGTTTGGGCCGGGTAAGGGGTATTTTTCGGACGGACCTTTGGGCCTGGGGTGGGTTTGGCCCAAATATAATTTCCTCTTCATTCTTTTCCCTTTCTTTTTATTTTCTAATTAACTTTTCCAGAAGATATACTAACACTCCTAAGTTAAATTATAAACCTTAATCAACTTAAAAATACGAATTAACTTTAAATAATAATTATCACAAGTAATTAAATATCAAATCACACAAACTTTGACATTAAACACTGAAAAATGCAAAATACATTATGTTTATGATTTTTATTCTTTTGTAAAACGATTATTGATTAATTCCAAGATGTCTATTTAAATTGTAAATACAATTGCAACATATTTTTATATTTTTTTATTAATTTAACCAACAAACATGCGCACACAAATGCAAATAATTACTAAAAATATCACGAAAAATTCACAAAAATGCACACAATAAAACAAACAATTTTTTTTTTGATTTTGTGGGAGTAATTCATGTGAGGCAAAAATCACGTGCTCACAGCTGTCCCTCTTTGCTCGTAAACACGAAGAGCTTTCGTGCAAAGACAAACTGAGTGGATACGAGCAATTTTTGGCCGTTTGAATACTCCATGTAAAGCATTTTTTGAAATATTTTGACCGAACCTTTGCTTTAAAGGTTTCCTACATATCCTTGGCTAAAAAGGAATCAAGTCAATGTAGTTCGAATAATTTTTGGTAGATGGGACTACCATGAAGCTGTGCTTTACTGTTGCTACTGCTACTGCTACTTGCTGACCCCTTATTACACCATGCTAAAAGAAAAATAAAGAAGCTAGGCTAAGCTATGGCCTATGAATTACAAAGACTTATTCTCAAACTTGTTTATCGACCGTTGTTGCCTTGTCTCCTTGTATTTCCCTACAACAATTCTTTTGTTGTTGTCTTGTACCGACTTCTTGAGATGTTTTCCCCTTTCTTCAGGAGGGTACCCGACTGCTGATCCTTTAAACGTCTTCTTCTGATCATTGTTGTCTTCCTCTACTATCCAGGCGGGCTCCTGATTACTCGATCTTGAATGTATTCCTCTGTTCTCCAGGCGGGCTCCTGACTTCTTGACTTGAATTGTATTCCTCTATTCTCCAGGCGGGCTCCTGACTTCTTGATCTTAAAAGGTATGCCTCTGTTCTCTAGGCGGGCTCCTGACTTCAAAACTTTAATTGTATTCCACTGTTCTCCAGGCGGGCTCCTGACTTCAAAACTTGAATTGTATGCCTCTGTTCTCCAGGCGGAATCCTGACTTCTTGATCTTAAAAGGTATGCCTCTGTTCTCCAGGCGGGCTCCTGACTTCAAAACTTCAATTGTATTCCTCTGTTCTCTAGGCGGGCTCCTGACTTCTTGATCTTAAAAGGTATGCCTCTGTTCTCCAAGTGGGCTCCTGACTTCAAAACTTTAATTGTATTCCTCTGTTCTCCAGGCGGGCTCCTGACTTCAAAACTTGAATTGTATGGCTCTGTTCTCCATGCGGGCTCCTGACTGCTGAAATTTAAAATGTATGCCTCTGTTCTACAGGCAGGCTCCTGACTTCTACAACAATTGACGAAACAAAGAAACTTTTTTGCCCCAGTTTGGTAGCTGGTGCGTGTCATTTTTGCCAGATATCAATAAAACTTGAAAACTAAAATTTGAATCACACTCCCTATGTTCTTCAGGCGGGGTCCTGACTGCTGAAACTTGAAAGGTACGCCTCTATTCTCCAGGCGGGCTCCTGACTTCAAAACTTGAAATGTATGCCTCTGTTCTCCAGGCGGACTCCAGACTTCAAAACTTAAAAAGGTATGCCTCCGTTCTCCAGGTGAGTTCCTGACTTCAAAACTTGAAATGTATGCCTCTGTTCTCCAGGCGGGCTCCTGACTTCAAACTTAAAAAGTTATGCCTCCGTTCTCCAGGCAGGCTCCTGACTTCAAAACTAAAAGGTATGCCTCTGTTCTCTAGGCGGGCTCCTGACTTCAAAACCTTAAAGGTACACATCTGTTCTCTAGGCGGGCTCCTGACCTCAAAACATGAAACATTCTTCTTACCCTAAAAGCCATGTTGTTTTCCCCGTTCTTCCGATGGGTACCTGATTTCAATAAAATAGACATAACTAAAGGGAATTTCTTATGCCGTAGTTTGATAACTGAGTGCATCTGTTTGGTGCTTGCCTTTCTTTACAGTGGGTTTCTCCGAAACAATCGAGATTTTCTTCCCCTGTTTCAATCAAAGAAAAATCTTGTCAGTTTAAAATGTGTTGCTGGTTGTGATACTCTTGCTGGGGATGGTTTTCGCCTTTCTTCTTTCCATACTCTGTTTTGGCTGACTGCTCTGAATCTAGTCGAGACTTTCCGATACTCTGACTACTTCCTTATCCATAAACTTTCCAACTGTTTATTCCCACTTCTAACCTTCTTATCTGAAACTTTTCAACTGTGGCCTTCCCCATTTTGGACTTTTATTCGATCCCATACTTTCACGGAATCTTCACCACTTTATCTTTTGGTTTATCAATGATGCCTCTTACGTCCCATCACCTTCTCTTCAGCCTATCCTAGCCCCACTTTGCTTTGCACCACTTTCGAATCTGGCGTTAAACTCTGAAGATCCTCCTTATTTGTTAAAAACAAACTATTATTGGAAAAGTCTTAGCCAAAAGAAATGAAATACGATGACTTCAAAAGATGAAAAATAAAGAAAAAGATCTTCCCTTAGAAGATTGTTTGAGAAAGAAAAAGACTTATCTGAATGGGATAACTAACCCTAATGATCATGTTGTGCATTACGGTTTAATTAACCCAGCCTATTCAATCAATCAATTTCCCAATTGTCTTGCTTTGAGCCTCAAAGTTTTCCCCAACCAACTCTTTTTGTCGAATCCCCATCTTCGTTCAACTTGATGCCTTGACGGATCTTTTGCCGTCAACCTCACTTCATTTGTCCCTTTCTCAGTTCCTTGTCACCTCATGGTGCCTGTGAAGGTTTTCACCAATAAGACTCTCTCACTTTTTGGACTTCTCTCAGCTTACACCACCTTACAGTGCCCTTGCGGGTTTTCACTAATAAGATTCTCTCATTTTTGGACTTCTCTCAGCTTACATCGCCTTACAGTGCCCTTGCGGGTTTTCACTAATAAGACTCCCTCATTTTTTATTTTTCTTACTTAAAACTGAAGTATTGCCCTTGGTATGAATTATCTTTACTTGCTTGACTTGGCACCTCTCGAAGATTGATCGGGAGATCTTTCTTTGGATGTTAATATGGATTCTTAGATAGGTTTGGAAAGAAAAGGGTATCAAAGAGTTCAAACCACATCCAACGGGTTAGAATTACAACTTTTTGAACCAACTTTCTCATTACAAACATAACTTCTGCCCCAGTTTCTTGCTTGGGGACCTTTTGATTTTTATTTCCCTATGACTGAGCCGTGAAGCTGCCTACGTATCCTTAAAAGGAATCAGGTCAAGCGTAGTTCATCCCTTCCTCGTTGTTACAGTTTTACTTTTCATTTCTTATTATCATCTTTCCTTTTCTATGTTTCTTTTTATTTACTTTTCCTTTTTCTTTTCTTTCTTCTTTTTTCCTTTTCCTTTTGTTTATTGATTCCAAAAGAGGGGTATGAAATAAAATAAATGAGGCTCAAAAGGGTGAACAAAGGGTAAAGTGTTTCGATTGCAGAACAAATTGCCTTCATCATTCCAACCTTCGATACAATGCCAAGTACAAACAACCAACGATTATACTAAAGAAATCATACATAATATCTTTTTACTGCATCAAAATTGATATCCATATTTATGCATTTTCTTTCAATATCTATTAAACATAAAGCGCCATTGGACAATACTCTAGTTATAATGAACAGTCCTTTCCAGTTCGGGGCAAACTTGCCCTTTGCTTCAGCCTGATGTGGAAGGATCCATTTCAACACTTGATGCCCTACTTCAAACTTCTTGGGGCACACCTTCTTGTTATATGCTCTTGCTATCCTCTTTTGATATAATTGGCCATTGACATACTGCTGCCAATATTTTTCATCAATTAAACTCAGATGCTCCAAATGGGTTTTGACCCACTCATCATCATCAATCTCAGCCTCGGCAACAATCCGAAGGGATGGGATTTCGACGTCCGCAGGGATCACTGCTTTAGTGCCGTATACCTACAAATATGGAGTTGCACCTACTGAAGTACAAACAGTAGTGCGATAACCCAATGACGCAAATGGTAACTTCTCATGCCATTGCCTGGAACTTTCTACCATTTTCTGCAGTATTTTGTTTATGTTTTTGTTGGCCGCCTCAACTGCTCCATTCGCCTTAGGACGATAAGGGGTGGAATTGCGATGGGTAATCTTAAACTGCTGACATACTTCTTTCATAAAATTGCTGTTAAGATTAGCACCATTATCTGTGATGATTACCTTTAGGATTCCAAATCGACAGATGATATTTGAGTGTACAAAATCAACCACTGCCTTCTTGGTTACAGACTTGAAAGTTTTAGCCTCAAACCATTTGGTAAAGTAATCGATGGCCACCAGAATAAACCTGTGCCCGTTAGATACTGCTGGATCAATGGGTCCAATGACATCCATGCCCCAAGCCACGAAGGGCCATGGTGCCAACATTATGTGCAATTTCAATGGCGGAGAATGAATCAAATCTCCGTGTATCTGGCATTGATGACATTTGCGCATGAAGACAAAACAATCTCGCTCCATAGTGAGCCAATAATACCCTGCTCGAAGGATCTTCTTCGTCAATACATATACGCTCATGTGCGGCCCGCAAACTCCAGAATGTACTTCTGCCATGACTGTCGTAGCTTGTTTAGCATCCATGCATCTTAAGAATCCAAGATCGGGTGTTCTTTTATACAACACTCCTCCACTGAGGAAAAAAACATTTACCAACCATTGAATGGCTCTCTTTTGATCTCTCGTGGCCTGCTCCGAGTATATCCCCATCCTGATGTACTCCTTGACATCATTGAACCATGGTTCGCCATCAAATTCTTCTTCCACCATCTTACAGTAAGCATGCTGATCACGGACCTGAATATGTAATGGATCAACATGAATTTTGTCTCGATGGTGCAACATTGCTGCCAAGGTAGCCAAAGCATCGACAACCTCATTATGGACTCTTGGGATATGCCTAAACTCCATGGATAGAAACCGTTGACAAAGATCATGCAAACATTGTCGATACGGTATGAGCTTCAAATCCTGTGTTTCCCATTTTCCTTGAATTTGATGTACCAGGAGGTCCGAGTCTCCCAAGACCAAAACGTCCTAGACATCCATGTCTGTAGCTAACCTTAAACCTAAAATGCATGTCTCATACTCTGCCATGTTGTTGGTGCAGTAGAAACGAAGCTGAGCCATAACAGGATAGTGGTGCCCTATTTCATAAATAAGTACAGCTCCTATTCCAACTCCTTTCATATTTGCAGCCCCATCAAAGAAAAGCTTCCATCCTGGTTCCTCGATCAGTTCCAGCTTGTCGATATGCATTACTTCTTCATTAGGAAAATATGTCCTCAATGGCTCGTATTCTTTATCTACCGGATTCTCAACCAATTGATCGGCCAACGCTTGGGCTTTCATTGCAGTCCTTATCACATAGACGATGTCAAACTCCGTGAGTAATATTTTCCATTTCGCCAGCCTTCCTATGGGCATAGGCTTTTGAAAAATATACTTCAATGGATTCAAGTGTGAAATGAGGTAAGTAGTATGGAACGACAGATAATGCTTCAATTTCTGTGCCACCCAAGTCAGGGCGCAACATGTCCTCTCAAGATGAGTGTACTTAACCTCATAAGCCGTAAAATTTTTGCTGAGATAATAGATGGCTTGCTCCTTCCTGTCAGTGATGTCATGCTGCCCCAGTACACAGCTAAATGAATTTTCAAGGACCGTTAAATAAAGAATAAACGGTCTCCTTGGTTCCAGCAGAACCAACACAGGTGGATTTGACAAACACCCCTTTATCTTATCGAACGCTTCTTGACATTTTTAGTCCATTCGACCGCAACATCCTTCTTTAGTAGCTTAAGAATGGGTTCACAAGTTGCTGTGAGTTGAGCAATAAACCTGCTGATATAGTTCAACCTTCCCAACAGACTCATTACTTCGGTCTTGTTCTTTGGGGGTGGCAATTCTTGGATGACTTTAATCTTTGATGGGTCCAACTCAATGCCTCACCGACTAACTATGAATCCCAACAGCTTTCTGGATGGAACACCAAATGCACATTTGGCAGGGTTGAGTTTGAGGTCGTACCTGCGAAACCTCTGAAAGAACTTCCTCAAATCTGCGATATGGTCGGCCTGCTGCTTTGACTTAATGATCACATCATCCACGTATACCTCAATCTCTTTATGGATCATATCATAGAATACAGTGATCATTGCTCGTATGTATGTTTCCCCAGCGTTCTTCAGACCAAAGGGCATTACTCTGTAGCAATAAGTTCCCTACGGCGTGATGAATGTCGTCTTCTCTGCATCTTCTTCATCCATCAAAATTTGATGATACCCAGCATAGCAATCCACAAAATATCCGATTTCATGTTTGTCACAATTATCGATCAAAATATGGATGTTGGGTAACGAAAAGTTATCCTTTGGGCTTGCTTTGTTCAGATTGCGATAATCAACGCACACCCTGATTTTTTCGTCCTTCTTCGGCACTAGCACCACATTAGCCAACCAATCAGGATATCGAGTGACCCGAATAACCTTTGCATCCAACTATTTGGTTATCTCTTCCTTAATCTTCACACTCATATCAGTTTTGTATTTCCTCAATTTTTGCTTGACGGGAGGGAATGTCGGGTCAGTGGGCAATTTGTGAACCCCTAAATTGGTGCTTAACCCCGACATGTCGTCATATGACCATGCAAAAATGTCTTTGAATTCAATAAGTGTTTTGATTAATTCTCCCCTGATATTCGGCTCAATATGGATGCTTATTTTAGTTTCCCTGATGTTATCTGTGTCCCCTAGATTGATGGCTTCTGTATCGTTTAAGTTAGGCCTGGGTTTTTCTTCGAATTGACTTAGTTGTCTACTAATCTCTTTGAAGGCTTCATCCTCATCATATTCTGACTCATAATCTACTTCTTGCACTATCATTTTAGAGTCAGATTGATTTTCTAGACTGGATCGAGGATTCCTTATGCATGCCATGTCATTAGGGCCAGTATAAAGAGAACTGTACAGAAAAGAGAAAAAAAACAAAATTAAAATAAAGAATGAAGAATAAGCTTTTCATTTTATTGAAATATAGGATAACAAGGTTTTGCACACTTGGACCGACTAAAAAATAAAAATTTGGATTACAACCCTGGAATAATCAAGACAAACAAGAAGAAAAATCAGAGCGAACTACCAAGACTTCTTCCGAGTGGGAAGAGGAGTAGCCCTCCAATTATTGAGCTTTGCCTTGGGTCCCACAAATTGCACATATGCCTTCCTTGACCCTTCCCCAGCTTCTACCATGTTAACCTCGACAAATAACCTTTCTAACCCTTTATCCAAATCTCTATCAGCACCAATCAGTGACCCGAAAACTTTTGGCGACAGCTGCTTTCTGATACCTGGCCTGATGAAAGATCTGGACAGACGCGAGATTGGTTTTGGCAAAACCCATGCCTTCTTATTCATTTTGCGGGCTCGTCTCATATCTGCCGTAGTGGGCTTAAAGCCCAAACCGAAAGTATCCAAATTCTTCAGAAGAGAAGCTGGCTGCACGATGCCTTGGAGATTAGCACTCAAACCTTTACCCAGTATGAAACCATTCTTTAACATTTCGGAAGCCACCATGACAGTTACGGCCGTTACTCTAGGAACTAGGATGCTTTTCCCCTCTGGGACCCTTTTCACTAGTACTGTGTCAGAGACCCATGGACCCTGGTCGGCTTCCATTTCGATGAAGGGTACAATAGCATCACCTAGGGAACATATATTATCTTCACCATGCACCACAATCTCATGTCTGTCCCACTCGAATTTAACCACTTGATACAACAAAGATGGCACTGCTTTGGCGGCATGGATCCAGGGTCGCCCCAACAAAAGGCTATAAGAGACTGCCACATCTAGCACTTGAAACTCCATGGTGAACTCCACGGGCCCTATTGTCAATTCTAGTATTATGTCACCCATAGAATCTTTGCCTCCGCCGTTGAACCCCCGCACACAGACACTGTTCTTATGAATTCTATCATTATCGACCTTTAGTTTATTCAACGTGGAAAGAGGACATATATTTGCACTGGACCCGTTGTCAACCAAAACTCATGTGACCACCGAGTCATCGCACTTCACCATCAGATAAAGGGCCCTGTTATGTTCAATGCCCTCCACAGGCAACTCATTATCTGAGAAGGTAACTCTGTTTACCTCAAAAAATTTATTTGCTATCTACTCCAAATGATTCACAGAGATCTTGTCAGGGACGTGGGCCTCATTTAATATTTTGATCAGCGCCTGACGGTGCTCATCTGAGTGGATCAGCAATGAGAGCAATGAGATCTGGGTTGGTATTTTCTTTAATTGTTCCACAATAGAGTAATCCTGTACATTCATTTTCCTCAAGAATTCTTCCGCTTCTTGTTCTGTCACAGCTTTCTTTACCAATACCAGGTTATCTTTGGGAATTCTAGCTTTTCTCAACTCTTCAGGGGCAAAGCACCTCCTTGAACGAATCAGACCCTAAGCTTCACAAACTTCTTCCCTGATCTCCTTCCCTTTATATGTCACCACCACTTGTTCATAACTCCAAGGGACAACTTTACTGTTGATCACTGTCAACTGAGTTACTAGCTTTATAATAACAGGCTCTATGCGAGCACCCTTCACGACCATAACAGGTTTACTTGCAATCCCCGGTACCACCACTTTTGCTTGTTCTGGTTTCACTGCAACAATGCTCGATGACCCTTTCTCGGCCACCTCAACTGGCTTGTTCTTCACCCCTTTCAACTGGACCACCGACTTCCCACTGGTCACTTTTTTTTTAATCGGTTTCACTGGAACGGATCATCATTACTGTCAGTGAGGGTTTCTTTGGTTCTCCCTTTCTTTGCACCAGCTCAATCATATTGGTTTCGTGATGGGCCAGAAGTGTATTTTGATTGATGTTGGGCACTTTCGGGGCTTGAACCTCGATCTGGTGAGTGTCAATAAGCTCTTGAATAGTTGTTTTCAATTTCCAGCATTTCTCTGTGTGATGTCCCGGGGCCCCTGAACAATACTCACAACTTACTGAGTGG
Organism: Nicotiana glauca; assembly: GCA_026770625.1. Taxonomy (NCBI): domain Eukaryota; kingdom Viridiplantae; phylum Streptophyta; class Magnoliopsida; order Solanales; family Solanaceae; genus Nicotiana; species Nicotiana glauca. The sequence goes on from MU762437.1 coordinate 20,575, forward strand.
CCGAGATTTCTTGGAGGAGGATTTGGCAACTTAGCCTCAATCGAATTCAACATGCCCAACTGCCTCAGCCTGTGGAATAAATTGGTATACGATTCTCCCAGTGGAGTAAAAGCCTTCTGCTTCTATGCCCTCTTATTCCTGAAGCCTTGGCTTGGACGAAAACCTATTCCAGAGGGGTTTCTATAGGCTCTTGGGGGTGGGTAGGGATTTTGTGGAGTTCGGTAGGTATTTTGTGGAGTTGGCACATGCCATTGTGCGTGGGCCAGAGGTTGAATATACGTCTGAGCATGATGGATAGAGAAGTAGGGATCTAGCTGTAGGTAGTAATGCTCTGGTGGGCTATATGGAGTGTGGGGGTAAGTTTTAGGGTGGGGTGGTAGCTGGTTGAAGTAAGGTCACGGGCGCCTGGGCCACGCTCTTGATTCAACTGTCGTAACATCCTCTTTTTTCTTCCCTCCCAACACTCCTCCAGTTCCGCTTTGGATGGCTTGGGTGGTTGCCTTGATCGCTGAATAGCTCATGATTTTATTGGACTTTAGTCCTTCCTCCACCATGCCTCCCATTTTTACCACTTCATTGAATGACTTCCTGACTGCCGACACCAGGTGGCCGAAATAAGTGGGCTCTAAGGCCTGTAGGAAGTAATCAACTATCTCACTCTCTTTCATCGGCGGATCAACCCTCGCCGCCTACTCTCTCCAACAAAAATCGTATTCTTGAAAACTTTCTCCGGACTTCTTCTCAATCTTTGTCAATGATAAACGATCTGGGATGATTCCAGGTTATACTGAAAGTGACAGGCAAATTCTTGGGCCAGATCGTCCCAAGTGTACCACTGACCATGATCTTGACGGGTGTACCATTCTAACGCTGAACCACTAGGCTTTGACTGAAGTATGCCATTAACAATTCATCCCTTCCTCCTGCTCCTCTTATTTTACTGCAAAATCCCCTCAGATGGGCCACTGGATCTCCATGTCCATTGTACAAGTCGAATTTGGGCATTTTAAACCTTGCCAAAAGTTGTACATTTGGAAATAAATATATGTCTTTGTAAGCTACACTTAACTGACCTCCTAGTCCCCTCATATCTCTAAAGGACTGTTCCAAACTCTTGACCTTCCTGACCATCTCTTCCTGCTCCAAATTCTTAGGAAGCTTCTCGATTTTTGCCGTGATACCAAGCTGAGTAGGGTAAAGACATGGTTCAGGTGTTTTGAAAGTGGGTTCAAGAGGGTAATATTGATTGTCCTGCATTTGGAATACAGTCTCGTTAGAAGACCTGTGGAGTGCGGCTAGTGGAGGTGCCACGAAAACAGGGGTAATTGGTAGATGAGGGTATGGAATTGTCTTTGGAACTTGTGGTGTCTGAGAGGTAGTTCCCTGATGATGTTGATATATGGGAAAATTTGGGGATGAATCCGAAACAAATTGTTCCGGAGATTGGGTGGGTATTGGGAGGAAAGTAGGGTTAGCAGGATAGGCTGGTGGTGGCTGGCCCCTCGTCGAGGCCTGGTACATCTCAGCCATTTGCTGTTTTAACTTGTACATCTCATCGTTCATCGCTTGCACATCTATATCTTCCACCTCAGCAATTATTTCTCTTTTAGGGCTAGACATGATTACTGGTATTGGTCCCTTTGATCTAGTTTGATAATGGTAATGTGCCAGTACGCTCTAGGTAAACTAACTGCTTGAATTCTCTGAAAAACAGCAAACTTATTAGTTTTTAGAGTTTAATAAATATGCAATCGCACGTTGGGATGCAATGCGCCTAGGCAGTTAACCATTTTCTATCATGCATTTTCTTCGGTTGCGTGCGTCATTCCGACCTTTCATAATTGTGCCCCTTTTTAGCGCCTCTCAAATTTTCCTTTATTCGATCCCTCTTTATTACAATTTTTTTTTTCATTTTCCCTTTTTTCTTTTCTTCTTTTAGTGGTGGTCGAATCTTATGGAGATTTCCTACGTATTATCTCCCCGTATGAATCAGATCGTGCGTAGTTCTGGCCGATGTAAAAATACGTAGCAAAATATTTTTCACAAAACAACTGCTCTGATTATAACACTTGGAAGAAGTTACAAACTTTGAAAGGACAACAAAGCAAACTTGGAAAGGACTGACTGACAGACTTACAAACTTCAACAAGAAAGATACAGACTCAAAACAAAGATTAAGAATACATCAATGCCCCAAAATTCCCTGGGGCCCGTGAGGCATCATTCGGCCTTGCCGCGGGCCTTTGTGCAAGATCCCTTTGAAGCCTTCCTAGATCGTTCATTATTTGCTTGATGGACGTCATTACTGCCAAGAAAAAGGTGGTACGTGTCATGTCCTCGCACACTCGGCATTTTTCGGTAATGAAACGTGCGATATTTCTGACCCCTTCTATGATCCTGCTCTTTTCCTGCAACAACCGTCCTATCTATTGATTCCGTGTTTCCAGCACTTGAGAGTTATGAAGGAGTTGATCTTCAAACTTATGCATTTGTTCATCTATCCGTGCCATCAGGTCATAGCAGTGTTTCCTATCTGCTCTGAAATCTCTAGCTTGCCTGAATACCCTGTCTTCGAGAGTGACTATTGTTTCTCTCAATATAGTAACGCTCCCCTCATAGTCCCTCTTCATCTGCTACATATGAAGTGCCCGCTCTTTTGCACCCTTTGTCCATCTGGCCCGAATCCTTGCCAAGCTAGCTTCAGATCTCTCCAAGTCCTTTTGGCATTCGCGAACTTTCCCTTTTAGTTCGTTTATGAGTTTTTGGTCAGCCCGGCTCCTATCCGGTTTTCTGACAGCTATTCTCATTTTTCGGATCTGAGATTTAAGGGCCTCGTTTTCTTGTACTAGCTTCTTCTTTTCTCCCTCATCCGCAGCGGCTTGAACATCCTTTTCAAATTACAGATCCACGACCTGCATCTCTAGTTTGCCTATTGTAGCCCTGTACTCGTGTTCTTTAGCCAACCAATTCCACTGTCCCTGTGATGATTCAACAAATTCCTGGATATGGGGCCTCTTGGCTGGCCTCTCGAACTCAATGTCTCTTCTATACCAAGCAAGGTATCCTGGAAACACTTCACCTTTGGCCCTGTGAGCACGTGATTTTTGCCGTAAGCAAATTATTCCTAAAAAAGAGATACAAACAAAATGATTTTTAATTTTAGTTGATATTGATTCCATTTTTGTGTTAAATAGTTGCATAATAATTCATAAAAATATATACAAAAAAAAATACGCATATGCATTAGGAGTTTAATTTTACAATTTTGGTATTAATTCATTTTTTGGAAACAAATTAATGAAAATCAAAAAATAGCATCTTAGTTTTTTTTTTAATTGAAAATACATGTTAATTAGTTTAACAATTTAACAAAATCAGAAAATAAATACAAAAAAAATACAAAAGAAAAAGAAAATACAAAAAATAATACAATACAAGTACAAGATAAAATTGGGCTAATACAAAATTATACCAATTAAATAGCCCAAGAAATTAAAAGGTCCAGGCCCAAAATAAGTCTCACCCGGTCTGCCCAGTTTAATTTAAAACGACCCCATTTCAGTGCAAAGAGATCTGGACCGTTGAAATTCTTGATCTAACAGTCATATATAGCCAACCATAAATAAGAAAACGACGGCGTATTTGTAACAATAATCCAGGCTGTTCTTCATTTAATATAACGGAAGTGGTCACAATTTCATTAAAGCCCAAAACGGTGTCGTTTAAGGTTGCGAGTGATCTGAGCCGTTGGTTTGTTTAATCCAACGGCCTGAGCTCATTATAGGTCTTTTAATACATAAACGTTACACCCTTTTACTCATTTCCTCTCCTTCTTCCCCCCGTTCAAACCCTAGCCGCCCTAATTCTCTCCAGAGCCCCGCCGGAACCCTACCGGCGAGAGACGCCTTTTACGCCAACCACCACGCCCTTAACACCACCTGACTGCCTTAACCTCCTCTTTACACCCCTCCATTTTGTTTTTCTCGAATAAGCCCAGAATTCTTCGAATATTAAAGTTAGAGTTCCGGCGAACACTACTTCACTGAAAGCACTCCAAAATCACCCTATGATATCCTCTTGATATCCTTAACCCCGTTCTGAAGCCCTTAAGTCTCAAATACCATTGGAAAACCCAAAAACATTAAAGAGAAGTCTGCCGGCGACCAAAACTTCAAGAAAGGGCCGTATAAGGCCTCCTGGATACCGGAGTTAGTCCTTAAAAGGAAAAGAAGAAAAGAAAAAAAGACTATCGAAAAAAAAATAAGGAAAAAGCTAAGTATTTTTCTTCCTTTCTTTCTTTTGATTTTTCTGTGTATGCATGTGTTTGTTTCCTTTAGTGTCTGATAAAAATGATATAAAGCCTTCTGATTATTGTCTTGAATTTTTGTTCATTGAAATAAAATCGATAAAATTTTGATACTGTTAGATTTGATATAGGATTTTTAATAAGTAATCTAATTAGAAATTAGGGTTTTAATAGAATTAATGATTAGATATTTTGATTAGTTTTAGAATTGTTTTCGATTCTGATTATCATTAGTTCTTAAATTGATTCTGAAAATTATTTAGAAATAATTTTGTTTGTTATTAATTGAATTGTTAGTTTATTTTGATTCGATTGGTTAAAGCTGTTAGTATTTGATCCTGAATTTAGCTAATATATTAGGGGTAAAAAGGTAACAGGCAAAGTGGTATTTTAGTAAATTTAATTAAGATTCTGGGGCAATTTAGGGTATAACAAAGGGTCTAAATGTAATTAGCCTTAGGAGATAGGGGTATCATGGGCACAATAAAGGGTAGATCAGTGAATACTAAATAGAAAGTGGGGACAAAAGGGGAATTACATTAGAATAGAACATTCTAGATAGGGGAACAGGGGTAATTCTGCATAAATAAGGGGTTAACAATCGATTAATTAGAAAATAATAAGGGTACAATTGAAATAAAAGGGGGACTATTTGATAAATTTTGAAGTTTTGAATTTCCCTCTCTTTCCACTCTATAAATAGGCCTCATTTGGCCTCCTTCAATAAGTTTGGCAATCTGAAATCTTCCTGAAAGCATTTCTGCAATTCTAAGTCTTTACTTTCGAAGTTCTTCATTTCTAAAATTCAAAAATACCAAAAATAGTATAAATAGTTCAAAATCCCATTGTTTCATTAATTCTCACATCAAAAGGCTGTTTGGTTCTGATTATCAAGTGTTGGTGAAATTACATTATATTAGTCAAGTGCCTGGTTTTCTGTTGGTCTATCCTTGCTGTGGTTGAGATCTGGTGTTAATTGAAGCTGTATCTGTTGATTGCTGATTGTTATTACTGTTGCTGATCCCTATTTTGTTCAAGTCAACCTAGAATCTCATTGAATTTTCATTTCATTTCCAGGTACACTTCTATTGCTCGTTGATTAATTACAATTCAAAGAAATAAAGTAGAAGTGTTCATTTAATACTTCAGTTTATTTCTATTTTTATGAATTTGATCTATGTAGAATTTAGCTAAAAACAACTGTATTCATTAGGATCAATTTAATGTGTAATTGAACTGTATAAAGTTTGGACTGTAATGGACCTTATATTTAGACTGTGTTAGTTATCGTTTGGCATAGAATGTTAGGTAGTACGAGAACTTGTTCCTCATTAATTGAAGATTTGCATGTCCAATAATTCAAGTAGTTTGAAAATTATTCTGTGATTCATCTGTTTTGTAATATACATTAATTACAATATGTGAACTGAAATATGGATTTTTGAAGTTAAAGTAGTCGTACATAGGCTGTATTAACTGAATTAATCATTTTGTTATCATTTTGTTAATACAAAGTCTAAGTTGATATATCCTCACCCTAAGCTAAAGCTTGTAGTAGTTAATATCAATCATCTATTTAGTTAATTGTAACCTCATATGATTAGTACTTTAAGCGTCAATTGAAATATTAGTTTGAGGCAATATTTTCAGGTTAGTACAAAATGCTAATAAATATCAGAATGTACACGTCTATTGGATCTGTCCATTTAACTTGATAAGTTTCACCTAGCTAATTGAGGTACTAATTTGATCAACATATGAATAATGCATTAGAATAATTGTAAATTGATCATTTGCTTGATTTGGCTTATTCACGTATGTGTGTGAGT
>MU762437.1:27592-59881 GCA_026770625.1 Nicotiana glauca
AATTAATTTGAAATCAAATTATAGGGTTTAGCCTTTATCAACATTAAATAATTAGAATTTTCTTTTATTTAGAGACAAAGAAAAATAGAAGAATTGTAGTCATCCTTAAGTTGGCCTTCTAATAAATAATGAGATGAGCCTCGCCGAACAAAATGCATAAATTGCGGGGCCCTCATTAATTGCTTACTAAAATACTTAGTATCCGGGATAGGCCGTTTAGCGAATTTCGCGGCCTTCCCAAAAGATAACAACGCATTAGTCATTTTAGGCGTGTTTTAATTAATCTTACCTTCCTAAATACGGGTGTGCATTTCATGCAACCCAAAATCCAAATCCAAAAACGTTGAATAAGAATGTGTCGAGGATCCGGGTCCATTTCATGTGACGTGATCCGAAAATATGTTCTTAAACAACGTTCCCTTTCTTAAATAAATAATTGACAAAAAGAGGTAATTAATTCTAAAATTGCACAAGTAGGGTAATATGTATATTTTAGCCAAATATAACAGTTGAATGACCGTGCTAGAACCACGGAACTCGGGAATGCCTAACACTTTCTCCCGGGTTAACAGAATTCCTTACCCGAATTTTTGGTTCGTGACTGTTGAACAGAGTCAAACCCTTCCTCGATTCGGGATTCAAACTGGTGACTTGGGACACCATAAATCTCTCAAGTGGCGACTCTGAACCTTTTAATAAAAACGAATCCCGTTTCGATTGTCCTTAAATTTGAAAAACTCCTTTATTACTATATCTCTTCTCGAGGTATAGTAAAAGCTGATAAAGCTTTCTTCGGAAAAAGGAGGTGTGACAGGCCCGATCCCGTACACAAGTATTTGCTGTTAGGTATTGACATTTGTTCTAAATTTTGCGAACTGTTGCTTCAGGTAACTAGCCATCCGGTCCAATCTCAACTACCCGGACACTGAGATCTTCATCTTTTGGCACTATCTGGCACCTCCCGAGCTATCTTAAAACCTGATACGGGGCATAAGGTTGGATGCTCCTAAGACCCATCAGAAGGAAGTAAGGCCCCGTTGTTGGCATGTATATGATCTCGTCCGCAAGCAATCATCTCAGTGTCCACTCTACTTGGCTGGTAGTGAGGGACTGAAAGTAAGATATCCATCCTGTGACCCCTTCAGGCAAGCTGATCCCTTTAATCCTTGTATAAAATTCCTCTATAAAAGTTTTCTCTGTTGACCCATAGCTCATGAACTGGGGACGGTGGCACAGGTGTTCGGTCATCCATATTTGCAATAATAGATTGCACCCCTCAAAGAAGTCTCCCCCGGCTCTGCAGACTGTGAGAGCACGAAAGATCTCAGCTACTATCATAGGCGCGAGTGTGCTCCTGGCTTGGGTGAGCAAAGTGTTGACCACTCCTTCTATTTTTATATCGATATGCCCGCCTTTCCTTGGGAACACCAGGAGCCCCAGGAAAGCCACCATGAAAGCGAAACGTCTATGATTTTCCCATTTAAGGCGGTTTGCTTTGCTACAGATTTTATTCTCTGGCTTGTTGGATCCTCCTATATGACCATATATATTGTATATGAATGACAAAGTACAAAACCCAGCTGCCAAGTCCGGATTGTGTACCCCTCTGCTTATCTTTAGTGAGTCCAAGAATCTGTGCACAATTATGGTTCTCGGGGCAACCAAATACTTATGTCTTAAAGGAAGCTCGGCATTCCCAATGTACCCGGCTATTTCTTCTAAGGTCGGGGTGAGTTCAAAATCTGGAAAGTGGAACACATTGTGCGCCGGGTCCCAGCATGTGACCAATGCCCTTATGATGTCTCCCCTGGGTATAATTTCCAACAGTTCGGGAAGGCCCCCCAAATACTTCTTGACCTCGTATTGCCCTTCTCCACCTAGATCATTCCACCATAGCCGCAACTCTAAAGGGATTTTGCTTATGAATGAGAAAGGTTCATTTTGGATTGTGCTCATCCTGCACATTTATTAAGGTGATTAAGTGAAACAACCCTGATTTTATTCTATGTGACTCCAAAATCAAAAATTGACCCCTTTTTCATATTTTTAATTCTAAAACTGCAAAGCCAGCTTTGCAGATACGGCCTTTCAGCGCTTTCAGAGAAAGATTTTAAGGTTGTGCCCGCTGATTTGGCAAAAATTGGAAAAAGACCAAAAGTGATTTTTTATGCAAAATCAGCCTTCCGGCGTTCCTTTCGGAAACATTCGGCTATTTTTGACAAAAACGACATCACGTCACCTATTTACACTAAAACAAAATTTGTGCATTTAAGGCTATTTTTGCAAAAAGAAGTTGGACCCGATGGGGGTTGCCAACGTATCGCACATCCGATGAGAATCAAACTGACATAGTTCGGGAAAATAAAATGACTACTACTTTTTTTCTTTTTATTAAAATAAGCTATTTTCGAAAACAAGATTTTTCTTCTTCTCATTTTATTGGCAAACAAATAAACTATTTTTGAAAACAAAAGCTTTTTTTTTCTTTTTTTTTTCTTTTTTCTCAAAAATTTGGCAGAGTCTTGACACTATTTAGACATTGTATTTTTCAAAACAGGTGATTAACTCTATTTACCCTCATACTGCTATAATTTTTTTTTCTTTTCCCCAAGTATTCGAAAGCCGGTCAACATGCAAATCTAAAACAAATAAATGTACAATTAAGATGCATCAGAATGGTCCATTATTTCGGGTACACCTGTCCTAGACGAACCCAACCCCTGTGTTGAGTCCCCTAAGTCAAAATGCACATGATGCAAATAAGCATTCCTACTAGGGATCTGGCATGAGACTGAGTTATTCTAGGTTCAAAACCTGGGTATATGTTCTAGACTGTGTACCCGAGCGGACAACTCGAGTCGAGGAGGGGGCTACATACCGGGGACTCACAAGATCGTCCGACTTAGTAACTTGTTCGAGCCTCTTTTCTTGTTTCAAAGTATGACAATAATAGAATAGAGAGTCTCGACCAGCGAGCACATCCCCGAAGATAAGAAGAGAAGGGTTTCGTAACAGTTTATATGTACAGTTCACATAATATCAAAGCGGTAAAAGCATTATTTTGCACATTAAGCCCAAAATGTAATAAAATCAAATAATATACAAGCCAAATACAACAAATGTTCCAAGCTCGAATTATTGAACCCTGAACCAAAGTTCTGGGTTCTCAGTCCCCAACAGATTCGCCGGAGCTGTCACACCTCCTTTTTTACTACACCCCCGGAAGGGGTATATAGGAAGTTTTTCCAAATAAAGGACAATCGAAACGGGATTATTTTTTCAATTCAGGTCGCCACTTGGGATAATTTATGGTGTCCCAAGTCACCAGTTTAGAATCCCAAATCGAGAAAAAAAAATGACTCTGTTTAACAGCCCGCGAACCAGAAATCCGAGTAAGTAATTCTGTTAACCCGGGAGAAGGTGTTAGGCATTCCCAGGTTTCGTGGTTCTAGCACGGTCGCTCAACTGTCATATTTTGCTTAATTATCTGATTTTATACAATTATGAACCTATGTGCAAATTTTAACTTTTAAATCGCTTTTATTCATATTTTTGAAGATTGCAACATCATTAAAACACGTCTCGAACCACGTCACATAAATTCACCCAAAATTTTTGACACATTTTAACTTCATTGGGATTTGGATTTGGGTCATATAAATATGCAACCGAGTTTAAGAAGGTAAATTTATTAAACACGCACCTAAAGTAACTACGTGTTTGCAACTTTGTGAGGGCCATGGAATTAGCTAAATGGCACACCTCGAGTTCTAAATATTTTATAGAAATGATTAATGAGGGTCATGCAATATGCGATTTTGTTTGGCATGGCGCACCTCAATTTATTTTAACTTGAAAGTCTCCAAACTAACTTGCGAAGGTTATTCATTATCCAATTTTGTTTCATGGCACACCTTGATCGTTGATACTAAGTGAAGACCAACTCTCAATTTCAAGAATTGGACTGGGCTTAGTAGGAAACCCACTAGTTTAATATTTCGTCAAGAGGTAAACTGTGGGCCTTACAACAAATTGCCCCCCCCCCCCAAGCCCAAAAGAAAATCGACATTGAGTCATGGGCGAGCCAGATTTCATAGAGGGTCCCATGTCAAACCCCCATGGAAATGATCAAATGTGTGAGGAGGAGAATATTCACAATTTGGGCCAAAGTTGATAGCTCAAAGCACGTTTCATCACAAGCTAGCATTCAAGAAAATTGAAGCTGTACAAATACTAATATCCCTCGAGTTAATTGCAAAATCATTCTGAAATCATTGCAAATATTTTTACGGTGAAATATAACTTTAATTATGATGATGCACTAATTATACATCACTTTAGAGTTGCAACCTAGCAATTTCCGAACTACGCAGCATTTGATTTAAATTGGCGAACTCAGCAAACTATAATGATTCCACAATTTCCCAAAAAGAAGACAAACTAGGAATGATGAACTAATTTATTTGAAAATGCTTTTAACGACTCAAGGACTCCAGTACATACACAAGAAGAGCTAATAATACACTACTAACATGCTATTGAAGTTACCTCGAACAGGTGATATACAAAAATCAGATTCTTCCCAAACTTAAAACATTAGTGAGTGCTCAAGCCCAAAGTAAGGTACCCATACCCAAAGTTGAGTCCATACCAAACATATACTGATGCATTCTGATAATTATAAACCTCCCTAACCTGGGTTACATACACACTCAAATTCATAACTGCATTAGGGATTCAAAGCCCATCGACCCTTCATCAGTAACCAAATCTATAGGGCTGACTACATGAAGGCAGAGTGAGGAAGCAGCAGTATCAAGGCAGAATTCAGCAACAAAACCCAACTAACTCCAACAACATCAACCCAGGAAATCAACTTAAAGAAAACCCAAGTAGAATTTACCCTCAACCAGTTCGAATCAAACATAACTTTCAACAATCACACATCAATCCATTTTTGAATATCATAGTGAGAACTTCTTTTCAGAAAAATTACTCAAAACTTTCAATGGAACAGTAGGAGTTTTTTGGCCCTTTGGTATTTTCAGAATTCTATCCTCTCAATCTCTATAGAACTGTAGAATTTCTCAGATTTTAGATTGTGTAAGGGCTCTCCCTGTTGTTGTTTTTTTATGTGTTTTTCTCTCAGATTTTAAGAAAGTTTATCAAATGTATCTCCTCCCCTCTATGTGTTTAAAAACTGTCCCTTTATAAGCTTCAGACCTCTCTTTATCCTTAATTTCAGGCACCTTTAGTGAGCATTTTAGTTAGTGCACTTCCCACTACTATCTTATCTCTCAATTCTTAATGCATCCACTTACTTAGTGCCTTTTAATTAAACAGCTACTGCACCCCCTACCCAAGTTAGCAACTCCCTAAGTTGAACCTCTACTTTTGTTGATTACCCCTTATTAGCAGCCCACCCCTATATTTAATTAACTCCCATTACCACCTTGGCCTAGGTTAACTCACAGTCTAACTAACCAGCCCTTTAAACCAAGTCAAAAATGACCATGGTTAATCATTAAGGTCTGAAATACTCAGAAGTGATTAAACGAACCCAAGAAACCAATGAATCGAAAAATTCGGGGAAAAACTTAATTATTTCCTGATTCTAAACCTGAATTATTTCGATTACCTAATTCAGCACTGAACTCTTTATTGCGAATCCTCAATAAAACAAAGGTCACAAAAATAAACATAATTAAACCAGTAGTAACAGGATATGCTATGGGGTAAAAGAAAAATTGATGAGAAGAAAAAGGAGAAAGGAGACAATTAGGGATTCAAACACAAACTCAGGCAACATATTGACAAAACAAATTAAATTATATCTAGTGATTATGAAGAAAACATGCACATATTGAGCTCAGAAAACGATTTCAATCAAATGAAAACTCAAACAAAAATGTGGATAAGAAATGAAGAAGAAAGGAAGTAACGTAAAAGAAACGAAACAAAGAACTGAGAAAAAAAGAACAACTTACTGATTAAAGCCTCTAATCCGACTGACTTTATGACTAACCTTTCTATTAAAATTACCAAATAAGGTCAATCACTTGTTCTTTATCAAGAACAAGTGAAAAACCTTATTGCACTGATTAAATCGGGCTTGAATTTTTCGAGGACCTGGAGCCTTAGGTTTTGGATTGTGAATTTTAGGAATCGAACCCTTGGTTTTAAGATTCAAACAGACTGAGCCAAATTCGAAGGAAGCTGCTTATGAATTAGGGAAGAGGAAGTCCTTGTGGTTAAGGGGTATTGATTTGGTTGGAATCGGGTGAGTTAGGGTTCGTGATCAATTTTCGATCTAATATTCGAGGAGCTTGGCTGGGATTCGAGGGAAACTAATTGCATATTTGGGAAGAGGAGGTGCTGGTGGTTCAAGGGGTGTTGGTTTGGTGGCCATTGGAGCCGGCGCCGCCACCGGAAAAGGGGAGGATTTGGGGGCGGCGGCTAGGGTTCCTCGTCTCTGAAGGCGACGAGGTTGAGAGAGATGAAAGGGGGGGTTCTGAGGAGGGCTGGGTGTGTTTGAATGTTATATACTGGGGGGAAATGAATCCAAGTCGTTCTATCAATTGAGATCAACGGCTTGGATCGATTGAGTTAACAAAACGGTGTCATTTAGACAACCTTGAGACTGGGTTGGTTCCTGATGGAACGGGTCGGGGCTGAATACGGGTTAGGGCAAAGGATTTTGATCGTTCGATAAAGTCGACTCAACGACTCAGATCAAAGGCCATTTAAACGGCGTCGTTGGTTAAGTGGGAGACAGATTGGACTGGGACGGATTTGGGCCGGGTAAGCGGTATTTTTCGGACGAACTTTTGGGCCTGGGGTGGGTTTGGCCCAAATGTAATTTCCTCTTCATTATTTTCTCTTTCTTTTTATTTTCTAATTAATTTTTTCAAAATTAATACTAACACTCCTAAGTTAAATTATAACCCTAATCAACTTAAAAATACCAATTAACTTTAAATAATAATTATCACAAGTAATTAAATATCAAATCATACAAACTTTGACATTAAATACTGAAAAATGAAAAATATATTATTTTTATGATTTTCATTCTTTTGTAAAACAATTATTGATTAATTCCAAGATGTCTATTTAAATTGTAAATACAATTGCAACATATTTTTGTGTTTTTTATTAATTTAACCGACAAATATGCGCACACAAATGCAAACAATTACTGAAAATATCACAAAAATGCACACAATAAAACAAACAATTTTTGTTTTTATTTTGTGGGAGTAATTCATGTGAGGCAAAAATTACGTGCTCACAGATGTCAATGTGAGCTATAGAAGAGCTGGTTATTATTATTCTATTCATGTATTTGGGTTCCACTATGATTTACGAGCTCATAATATATCGTTGGGGTGGTACTTGTGGAACTTGCAAAGCGGCTCTCTTCTTTGAGGTATTTTCCCTTTCTAGGGTAACCGGATGTGCAACAGTGAGTTTTACTGGTATAGCATTGTATTATGTACTTCTCCGTGGGCATGATGATTCGCTTGTAGTACTAGACATCAAATTGCGCTTGGTTGATGGTTTTGAGCATGGCGACTTGGGGTGTCTCAGGTGAACCAGTGTCTGAATACCTCGCAGTTGGATTCGAGTGTTATGTTGCTTTGAAATGAGACGGGTTCTCAGCCTTATGCTGTGGTGGTACTGGTAAGCTTGTGGTACAGCTCTTTCACTTGAGTCATTTTCATGAATTTAGTATACTCGGACTATTGCTTATTGGCACGCGTACTGTGCGAGTTGTGGCTTAGGTCTGTATTGATGAGTCATGTCACCAGAGTGGTGTGTTGGATTAGAGGATATCGTTGGGATCATTAATGAGTACGAACGAATTTTATTTCAGCATGTTGGAAGGATAATATCGAGGTTCGGCTTAAAAATTTGTTATGGTAATTGCCAGAGGAGAAATGGCTTCATGAATAGTTGATCTGAGAAATGGTTATGGTTTACTATGTAGTTTATTTATCGTTGGCAGTATATGAAAGTGTTGGAATGAGACTTGAGCTGATAAGAGGTTTTCTATCGATATTCGGTTGTTGGGGACAGCTGCTGTGAATGGGAGTTATCGCTACATGTGTTTGAGTTATGTGGAATATCAGGTAATTGCACCTGAGGTTGCAGGTATGGGTTATTATAGCTTGTTCGGGCTTATTTACTATATAAATGTTGGATTCTGATCATATGAAAGATTTCAAAAGTGGAAATGTGGTCCTATGGCTCATGGGCTAGATGGGATCGTAAAAATTTCAGTTACAATATGTTGTTGGACCTATATGAGATAGGGTGACGTGGGATCACCCCCGGGTTTGGCTTTTTTCTAACTCTGAGCACGTTCGAGGACGAACGGTTGTTTAAGTTGGGGAGCATCTGACAACTCGACCCGTCGTCTCATGAGTTACCGCTCCATTTTTTCTATTTTCAGCTTCTTTATGCTTCATTGTTTGTATCTTGTGTAATAGAGTTGAGTTGGAGTGGTTTTTATAAGAAATGAGACACTTAGTCTCTTTTAAGAAGGCTTAAATTTGAAAAGTCAATTGGACGTTGACTTATGAGTTAGAGGGCTCGGATGTGAATTTCGATGGTTCGGTTAGCTCCGGGAGATGATTTGAGACTTAGGAGCATGATCGAAATTGATTTTGGAGGCCCGGTGTAGAATTAGGCTTGAATTGGCGAAGTTAGTATTTTGGCGATTTCCGATTAATAGGTGAGATTTTGATCCAGGAGTCAGAATGAAATTTCGAGAGTTGCTGTAGCTTCGTTATGTGATTTAGGATATGCGTGCAATATTTCAGGTTATTCGGAAGTGGTTTGGTTGGGTTTTCTAATCAAAAGCGCGTTTCAGAAGTTTTAGAAGAACTTAGGCTTGAATTTGAGGTAATTTGATGATTTTGGTGTTGTTTGAGGTGTTTTGATGATTGGAACGAGGTTGAATAATGTTTTAGAATGCGTTGGTACTTTTGGTTGAGGTCCCGGAGGCCTCGAGTGTGTTTCGGGTGAGTTTTGAGTGAGTACAGACATCACGGAACATAGAAAATGGATGGGGCAGTCATTTTCGCACGGGGTGCGGTCCTATTAGAGCGGGGCGCGCTGGCCTTGTGCTGGGCGCGTAAAAGCAACCGCGGCCGGGTCATGAAGATCTGCAGGTCATCGGTCCAATTTCGGAAGCTCATATCTTTTGATCTACAAGGAATTTTTAGGTGATTCAAAAATGAAAGTTGTAGCCCTTCGTGTCTAGTTTCCAGAAATATAAAAATATCATAATTTAGACATCTGTAGCAAACGTTATGGCCAAAATACTAAAGTCTGGCATTGCAGAGAAAACCTACACGGTCGTGGTCATATTTGCGCGGACCACGCTGGTTTCGCACAGTCGCGGTCATTTTTGTGCAGCCCGCGGAGATGGAAATCTGGGGGTTACTCTATAAATACAAGGTTTTGGATTTTATTTGATATTTTATCGATGAGAGCTCGGATTTTGAAAAAATTTCGAAGGTTTTTCAAGGAATTCATCGAGGTAAGTGATTCTAAATTAGATTTGGTTAGAGTACATGAATCTATCATTTAATTCATCATTTAATTCGTGATTTGAGATGGAATTTGGGAAGAAGATTGTGGAATCTTTCAAAAAATATAAAATGATGATTTGAGGGACCAAATGGTGTCGAAATTGGATAATTTTTGTATGGTTAGACTCGTGGGGAGATAAGGAACCCGTTAATGTAAAAATTTCTGAGTTTCGAGACGTGGGCCCGGGGCTCGGGTTTTGTCAAATTCGTAAATTTTGATATTTTTTATTGCTTTCTATTGGGTATTGTCTTTTTATCATAATGCGACATATTCGTTGTGATTTTGGGCAAATTCGTCGCACGAGGAAGCCAATTCGAGAGGCAAGGGCATAGCAAGCTAGACTTTTAGCCATCTTGAGGTGAGTAATAAATATAAATGATGCCTTGAGGTTTTGAAATCCCGGAAATTTCACATCGTAACGCTATATTGAGGTGACTTGCATGTCGGATAACATGCGTGGGGTAGAGCACCGTTGGGGATTATGACTTGGTTTGTCCCGCTTAATGAAAATACTACCAAATTGCTTGAAGCTTAGTTGATATTCTTATAAAAATGGATTAATTGTTATAATTTGGCCTCATGCCAACTGATTGAATCCGTCAGGGATTATTTTTAATGGTTTCTTACCATATTTTTATATAATTGATCTCATTCCAAGGTTTTAAATATTGTTTTGCAAACTCAGACATCTTTCTAAGATTTAAAAACTTAAATGATATTTTGGGCTGAGAAATATTGTTTTACAAAGGCCAAGGGGCTTATGATGATTTCTGGACTGAGCATGGATCGGGCTGCGCACCGCAATAGTGTTACATTGATATTGAGGTTGAAAGTCTGGCTGATTACATTGATATTGAGGCCGAGAGCCTGGTTGATTACATTGATCTTGAGGCCGAGAGCTTAGTTGATTATATTGATATTGAGACCGAGAGTCTGGTTGATGCCATGAGATGGCTTTATATTGCGCTTGGGTTGTAGGAGCCCCTTCGGAGTCTGTACATACCCTCAGTGAGCGCCGTCGACGATAAATAAATGGATGGCTCAGGATGCACGCCGCAGTGGTTACCAGAGTGTACCGTCATATACATTGCATTGCACTCATGCATTATTCTTTAACTGTTATACCTGGATGGCTCGGGCTGCAAGCCGTAGTGGGTACTAGAGTGTACCGTTATATGCATTACATTTCACTCATGCATTTGTCCGTTATCTATTTTACCTGTCATTATATATCTGTACTCTTATGTCATTGACTTGTTGCTTCATTACTAAATGCTCTAAATTGCCAGTTATAGTTTACTTTGTATTTTTCCATGATTTCTTATCCTCAGTCATTATTTATGTTTATTATTCACTGAGTTGGAGTACTCACTTTACTCCCTGCACCTTGTTTGCAGGTACAGGTATTCCTGAGGCATAAAGCGAGTTTCCTACCATTCAGTTTTCATCGGAGTTATCGAGGTAGCTGCATGGCGTTCGCATACCCGATTTCTCCTTCTATCCTTACTTGTTATTCCGTATTTCAGACATATTTCTGTATTAGGGTGTTGAAACCTTGTATTAGAGGCTCAGACTTGTGACACCTGATCAGTGGGCTGTTTTATAGAGATTTTTCCGGATTATGGTTTCTGCACATTTCAACTGTTTAAAAGTTCATACTTTGAGTTTATATTAAATTGGAATTTAAAGTGGTTAATCAGTAATAAATTGTAATAGAAGGGGTTGAGATTGGTAATTGGTCGGGCTTGCCTAGCATTGTGTTGGGCGCCACCACAACCGGGATTTGGGGTCGTGACAATAACGGTAAGAGTAACAGCAACAACAACAACAACATCAGTTTTAACTCCAGTGTCTGGTAGTCCCAGCTACCAAATTTTTTCAGAACAACACTTACCTGATTCCTTTATAGCCAAGGATATGTAGGCAACCTCGGAAGCAAGGTTCAGTCACCCCTTTTTCAAAAACGCTTCATTAGAGTCATAGGTGATCCAAAGTTAGTCATGGCATTCGCTATCTTTGCACAAAAACTCTTCATGTTCTCGAGCAAAGAGGGGCAGCTGTAAATGCCTAATTTTTGCTTTTGTCTTTTTTTTTCTTTACATTATAATTTTTAGAATTCTTATGTATGTATTTTTAGGCTTTTAAATTATATTATGTTAAATAATTTGATATGGGGGTTAAAGGATTGGACTAGTGTATTTTGACTAAAATTGAACCAAAATTGACCCAAAATTAGGAGCCCAAAGAGTCTATTGATCCGGTCCAATTGGGGCTCTCGGGAGATAATCTAAACGACGTAGTTTTAGATTGAAACTATGTCGTTTTGGTTAAGTGATCAAGATCAAATTCTGGCCACCTATTTTCTTTGATCCAATTGTCCAAAATTGATGTCATTTGAGGTTTATAATTTTAGATACATGCCTAAGCCCTAGACCACTTCTTCTCTCTTCTTCCTCTCTGCCGCCCAGTGCCGCCGCCGGAAATCGCCTACCCACCGCGGCCAACCTCCAAACACCCTCAAATTACACCAATCTTCTCCTCTGTTCATCCTCTACTCATATCCAAACCTCAAATCTCCGAAATCACCCTCAATCTCACCGAATCTACCTAAATTCGAAGAAACCCTAGTCGCCGCCACTCTCAAATCCGGCAAGATCTAACCTCCCACACCCTGTAATACATACATAAATGGATTAGATCTCATTGAGATCTATCCTTTCCTACCCGTTTCACCCAAAACGCCAACAAAAAAAACCACATCGCCGCCGAACCAACACCTCCGCTACCGCAACCACCGATGACCTTTGTCACTACCATTTCGCGGCTTCTTTTTGCTCTCTTCACACTAGCCTCAAGCAGGGTTTTGCTGTCTATTTTCATCGAAACTAGCCTCCAATTCTCCGGAGTCATGGTTTCAATGAAAATCGACAATAGAAGCTTGCTCGAAGCCGTACCATTGTCCCGCCATGCCTCGCTGCCCAATCGTCACTACGTCACCACTGTTCGAACACTCAAATTTGGTAAAACTCGAACCTTAATTCTTTCCTCCATATTTTGATGTTCTGTTTCCCGTCATTTGTTTGTAGTTTTGTTATAATTATGTTTAGTGATCATTTCATTTAGCTCTTAATCTATTCTCTGATTTTTTTTTTTATTGTTGTTGTTGTTTGTTTAACTTAATTGATTATGTTAGTTTTTGTCATTGTTGACGTATTTTTTCTTTGCTTTACGCCGTATAGTTCTGATTTTAGGTTAATATTTCTAATGTTCATTTTGGTTCAAGCAGATTAGTTTTAAGTACTTCATGGGTTAATACTTGTTTCTTGCTTGGTTTGAATCTTGAAGTTCTCTTTCTCTTTGTTGGTTAATAGTTCAATCGGTTAATTGGTTTCTAGTTATTTGTTTTTGAATCAATAGGGTGATATTGGTGTTGTTAAAATCTAAAGTTTAGATATTTTTATCATAAAATAGGGTACTAGTAGCTTGCTTTTTAGTAGGGTGGCTGAAATGACTCTTTGGCTCCTACCATAGCAAATTTCAGGCTGTTCTTTCACCTTTTGGACAGCCTTTAGCACACAAAGTCAGTCCCCTTGTTGGACAGATTTTTGGTGAACTAAAATCTGTCCAAAAAGTTGGCTTTTCTTTGCCTATTTAGGGGCTGCCCATTCCTCATTTAGAGGGGGACTCCATCACACTTCCATACAGATTTTTAGAATTGCTTAAACACACAAAAACATAAAAAATTCCAACAGTTGAACACATGAAAAGTAAGCTGAAATTGTGAGCTTTAGGAGTGAATATTAGAGTGCAAACTTTTAAAAAATTATAAATCTTCTTTAGATTTTATTTTCGGGTTTCTTCTCTAAATTTTTGGGTTGTTCAAACACAAATTTGCTGCTGGTTTTCTGCTGGTTTTGCTGTTGTTTGTTGGTTGTCTTCTGCTGTGTTGCTGCTTGTTCTGCTGTAATCTGGAAAGAGTTGATTTGCTGAATTTTTTCTTCGTTCTGTTGTCCAGGTAACTTTCAGGCCATGTAAACTCTTAAAAATTAGGTTGGAATGAAAGCAATGGTGCTTGAAAATATTAGCAGCTTCATTATTATATACTTTTAAATATTGGATAATGTTATGACAGTGTGTTAGCTAATTAAAATGTGCCAAGCATCTTTAGTCTTATGCCAAAGTTTAGGATACAATTCTACTTAGCCCTCAGTTGTGTGATTATGTGAAGGGAGTATCTCTCAATTGTTTGGTTGTGTGAAATGAATATGTATTATATTTTGAACCATGCAGTTTCATGTTTGTCCCTATGTTTGTTGCCTAACTAAACTTTTTTTTTATTCATTGACCACTGTTTGGTCATACTTATGATTTCATTTTAAAGTTGCTCTCATTTATAGTAGTAGTCCTGTTTAGACATTTACAAATAGTTTTAGTTAAGGTTGAATTAATATGGTTAATATAGGTTTTTTGTTTTCGCAATAAAAGAGGTTATTTTCACATGTAATTTATTTTGGCCATTTGTTCTAAAATTGAGTGTAAGACTACCAATGTACTTTTCTTCTTGATTAAGTATGACGCTGATTTAATTTTTTTATTTTTTTTATTCATATGACAGCCTCTTTATTATCACAATTTAGCGTATTAAAATTCAAAAGATATATTTATATAAGTTGTTACGATGTAAAATGAACTATTATTTGCTAGCTTCAATTGGCCGTTTGGTTATTAGAGTTCAAAATAATAAATTTAGGCCACATAAGATGAACATCATAAGCCAAATTAATAAATATACTAGCTGGCCCATTTTCTTATTTTTACATTCCTATGCCACATAGGAAACCTTATTACCATCAATGTTTAAGGTTTGACTTAATTACACTTAGTATACAAAATTACCAATTCTATATCATAATTAATTAAGGATATAATTAATTGTACGTCTTTTTACTCCTTAATTAAAGGAATCTAAAAATTCTTCTTTGTATATATGAGAGCAGAATTTGAAGTGCTTAATCCAGGAATTCTTGGCTGAAGATTCCTCCAATATTTATTCTTCGATGCAAGGTACCATCTATAAGTTTCTCGTTGAAGCCTAATCCAAAATATTGCTTTTCGATCTTCCATATATTTCAGATGATGCTATTAGTTGTGATGGAAAATCAGTAGCAACTTTTGGTGAATAAATACTGCATTCCTTGGGAATGTTCGGTAATATTAACTGGAAATCTTACCTTAACATTTCCTAATTCAAACATCCATCAGAACCATTCCAGTTAGAGATAAGATGAAAACAGAATCAATTATCAACAGAGAATATGCTAGATATATACTGAAAGAACATATTTTTTAGTATATTTTCTACAAATATACAACAAATCAGTTTAAGTATGTATAAAGCAGTATTATTTATAAGGGTGTCTACATAATTACTACATTTAAACTAAATTGCAGACTGTTTTTTGCGGAAGATTTGTAGAAGTTTTAGTCGTTTTTGATTTGTGAAAACAGAAAACAAAGTATCTACAATCAGAATACAAATAATCTATAATTTATCTATAAAATATCTACAAACTGGGTACATTAAATTTTAGTATCCCGATTCCCATTCAATTGTAGCTTAATTGTTATTTTCGACATAATTTTATTTTTTGCAAAAGAATTTGTAGAAGTTCTAGTCGTTTTATATTTGTGGAAACAGAAAATAAAGCATCTACCAATTAGAATACAAATAATCTACAAAATATCTACAAATTGGGTACATTAAATTTTTATATACCAATTCCCATTCAATTGTAGCATAATTGAGATTTTTGACATAATTGCATTTTTGTAAAAGATTTGTAGAAGTTTTTATTTGTGAAAATAAAAAATAAAGCATCTACAATCAGAATACAATAATATACAATTTCTGCAATATGTCATCTTCTTCTTCTTCGAGTTTCAATCTGAAATTCAGTCAAAACCAAGTCTAATCTTCACCAAAACCCCTCAAAATTGAGATATAAATTTCAAACCATATACCCGACTATTTTCAACAACACACAATCCAAACAAATAATAATTTTTG
Source organism: Nicotiana glauca (assembly GCA_026770625.1). Lineage (NCBI taxonomy): Eukaryota > Viridiplantae > Streptophyta > Magnoliopsida > Solanales > Solanaceae > Nicotiana > Nicotiana glauca. Next base: position 43,260 of record MU762437.1, read on the forward strand.
AAAACCCAAATTTGAATTCAAAGCTTTCAAGCTTTTTAATGGTTGTCAATGGTGGAATTACTACTCTCTTTTCATTTGCTTTGTATTACTGAAATTTGCTATTGAGAAATAGTGAGAGATGTAGAGAGAATTTCTGGAAACAAAGTGATCGCAAAAATAGAGTATGAAAAATCTTGTTCCGCATTGTGGAAGATCAGAGTGAAGCCGGCGATAATTATGGAATGTGCGTGATTTGCGTTGGGGGAGATCTGAAAAATATTTAATTCCCCTTTTTAGTACGCAAAATAAGGAATCATAAAGTTAGAGTGATTCCTTATTTAATGCATTGTATATATTAGGTAGAAATACAATTAACATGAAGGCTAATAAGCAAACTATGAACATATTTGGTAATATAGTTTCATATAATGGTATATATACGAAAACACCTCTATAATAAATTCCAGCAGCCCAAAAGCTCTATACAAGCTGGCCCATTTTTCCTTTTAACAAGAAGTTGGCTCATTTCTTTAAAATAGATAAAGTTGGTCCAACATTTATTTGCATAATTTTTCACAACTATAAAGCTTGAAAATAATAATAATATCAGATTTTTCTACTAATTAAATTAACTCGTTTCCTTTTAATTAATTTAAACGCTAGGCAAACAGTAGGTGCGCATTAACTTCACGGACTCACTTGTGTAGCGTGATGCTTAACATTTAATAAGTTAGTTCATCAATTTCATATCATATTCAATAGTTTTAATTAATTTATAAATCTTTTGTCATAATCGCGGATTCGCTTGCGTAGCGTGGTAGTGATATTTAATAAATTTTTCGAAAAAAAAAAGGTTAATTTTTCCTCCAAGCACAATTGTAGCAATTTTTCAAAAGTAAATAGCGTGCTAGCAATCGTTTGTCATGACTGCGGATTCGCTTGCGTAGCGATGTTATGACTAAATAATAAATTTCATCGATCACGCATTCGCTTACATAGTGTGGTTATGACATTTTATTATTCAAAATATTCTTTAACTTTTTTAATAATCAAGAGATAAAAGCGGGTAGGTAAAACATGAAAATCATATAAATCACAGTTTGTCCAAAATTAGTTCAAGCCAAGTTTTAAGCAAATAAAATGAACGAGCTAGAACCGCGGGACTCGGAGAATGCCTTATACCTTCTCCCCCGTCAACAAAATTTCTTATCTGAATTTTATTTTCGCGAACCGATAAGAATTGAGTCAAACCTTCCTTTGACTAGGGATTCAAATAAAAGGTGACTTGGAATACCGAAAACCAATTCCAAGTGGCGACTCTGTAAATAAAATAATCCCTACTCAAATTTGTCACTTTAATTGAAGAAAAACTCTTTAACCCACAACTCGTACACCTATTATTTTTCGGGGGTACAAAAAGGGGTGTGATACTAACTGGATTTACCAAAAAATAACTGAATCATCCATTCTTCCTATTCTGTCTTTCTGGCTATTATATATATAGTGGCATCCGTAACATTCAAATCTTGAGTCCACCTCTGACTCTGAGTCTTCAATATGCATATAGAATATCACGCGAGAAAAAGAAAGAAAAAAAAGTCAGATATTCTAGACAATAGTTGGTCCTATGGAATTAGTAGTTAGAGGGTAAGCCTGTGGAGTTTTTGGTAAGTAGTCGGTCCTAACCTAGTAGTAAGATTTTATGATTTGGTATCAAACTTTAATTTTACTTTGACAAAGAAGCAAGTACTACAAGAATAGTGATTGAGATTTTTCAGTAGACTATATACGTTTAATTGAGATATTAGTGAACTATCAATCTCCATCTAAAATTAAAGCAGCACAACTATTTTGAAAAAAAAAAATGAAAAAGTCAGTGTTCCATTAAACTCAGTTAAAAACTTGAATTCAGGGCAAAGATTACTTTTAGCCCGTTGCCAAAACTATTAATATTCGATAGTCATAAAAGTATACAAAAATTGTATATTAATGTATGTACATATTATATATGTATATATATTGAGCTATTATTTGAGAGCGGCTATAGAATGTCATTTTTTCAAAATTCTATTGAGGAATTCATAAATTCTCCCTTAATTTCTTGGAATACAATTAATTATTTTAGTTCACCAAAATATATGTAGAACTCAACATATGAATTCTGCCGTGGGAAAAGTTGATTGAAAATTGGGACGCTTGATTAAGAAATAAAAAATTTAATGTTAGTGTTTTTTTAAGCTTAATGTATGGAACATATTTCCCCAACTAATTCAGGTTCGCGTTGATAGTTCTTATACTTCTTTCTACCAAGAAGTTTTCCATTCTCGACTCGACTCAAAAATTTTACTTTAGAATGAAAGGATTTCAACCATCCCACATTTGTTGACGCTTTACTGATATATTTTTGACATTCTTTAGCAATTCGAATTCGACAAAATTAGGGAAATATGCCAATCGAAACATCAGAGAATTGTTAAGCAAAAAACTTGTATTTTCCTTTGAAACATTTCCATGAAATACAAAATGTTTGACCGCCATACCGAGAGCTTAATTTAAGAAATTTTTTAAAACAAAGTTAAGAAATAATTACACAAAATTTATTAAGAAATAGTTGAAAAGGCTACTGCTAGGCCAAATTAAGGAGGAAAAAACCGGATATAAAGCAGCAAAAGAATAAACAATTGTGGCTGCTGGGATTCGAGCCCAGGTCTCCACGGCCACAACGTGGAATTCTCACCACTAAACTACAGCCACTTGTTGTGACACAATTGAATTTGAAAATTTAAACTTTACATTGTTTAATTCTATTATATGATTTCCTTAAATTATGCCGTGAGACTTACAAAGTGCTTTTCAAAGTAGTGGGACTGGATATATAATTAAGCAGTTATGTGTTTGGATAGACGTATTAGAGCTGAAAATAAATAGCTAATGTGTTTGGTAAAAAAATATTTTTATTAAGATGACTGAAATGCCCTTAAAACTATTAAAACGGAAAATGAGCTTGTTTTTTGCAATAATTTAAATTTTAAATTAATTCAAACACAAATTAAGTTGTGTCTCAATGCCCTTTAAGTCATATATTATTTGATACGATTATTTTTAATAAATATAAATTATTTTATCAAAACGTGTGACATTGTAAATAGAATTATGGCAAGTTGGCAACTTTCCTCTTGGGCTTCATTTTCATATATGTACTACTGGCTAATGTTAGCTTGTTTAATCCAAAAAAAAAAGGGGGGAATATTTCTTTAGTTCGACGATGGGGCGGATTTATCGGCAAAATTATTGGGTACGTGAACTCATGGTTTTTCTGTAAAATTAAATATTTTATGTATATATTTTTTAAAATTGATATAATATAAACTATTGGCACCGATGCTCCAACAAGTTTGAATGGTGTTCTTAATTGAAGGTTGGGTTAATTACCGAGAGGAATAGAGAAGTGAGAATGAAGGATATTCTTTTTGTTTCAGTTGATTCGCTAAGTATATTACCTCTAGATGTGTTGAGAGTGGAATATATAGTAGAATTATTAGAACTTAAAAAGACAATAAAGCAATCAACATAAATAGGTTGATTACATAGAGAAAACAAATGCATACTGTAAAGTTACATACATGATACAAAGTCATAGTCCAGACCCTCCCCTGAAAATTTAAGAACTTGCAGTTCAATCAAAGACAACATGTAAACTAATCACAAATAGGAGTGGCCACCGGGCGAGGCGGGGTGTATGGTTCGGGCCGAAAACAAGTAACGAAAAAATGGGTAAATTATTCGACCCAACCCAAATTTAATACGGATAAAAAATGGGTTAACTGGCGGATAATATGGGTAACCATATTATCCATGACTTCTTGCATATGATCACTTTTGGAAGAATTCTTAGTCTCTCTAACTTGAGGAACCATCAATTTGAGGTTTTACAAATGTAAAAGTTAGACTCATTGGTTATCCATTTTCTAAATGGATAATATAATTCTTATCCATATTTGATCCATTTTAAAAAAGTTCATTATCCAACCCATTTTTAGTGGATAATATGGGTGGTTAACTGCTTTCTTTTAACCATTTTGCCACCCCTCAAATCAGACCATAATGCTATGAATGAGGACTGAACAATTCCACACACAAGAAAAATAGCATTGTGGCCCTAGAATAAATAGTTTCAGGGTAAGGGTAAGGTTTGCATACACATTACTCTACCCAGACCTCACTTATGAGATTACACTGAGTATTACATGGTTGTTATTTTTTGTATTGTATTGTATTGTATTATTACTTTAAATACAATATTTGTTTTGATTGTTACTTAAATTTTATTGTATAGTATCGTTAAATCTATTATTATGTAACGAAAAAAGTGTCAATTTATGGAACGACGAATTTGGTGTGGTGGCATTATTTTCTAACTTTTTTTCTCTCATTTTGCCCTTCCTTATTATTAAATAATTATATTTTATCCTTTACCTTATATTTTTATATAATAACTCTACTATGTATCCTTTTTTAAAAAGTAATATTGCAAGCTTATTCTTCGTATTATTGGTGCATGATATCATGAAATGACGTCAAAAATACAATCTATTCAAACGTTGTATTCATCAAACAATAAAATACATTACAATATAATACAATACAATACAATACAATACGATACGATACGATACGATACGATACATTACGAAATGACATGTAACAACAATACAATCCACTTAATTAATTCTTAGGAGGTGGTGCGGTGAAGAATGGAATGGATGAGATAGAAGGGAATATTCTTGGGAAGGAAGGGAATGAAGAAGGCATTGGTGGCATTGCAAATCTTGGTCTTCCTGCAGAAATTGTGGGAATCGTAATTGGAATACATGGAATTGGTGGCATTCCCTGTACTCTTGGAAAACTTGGGATATTTGGAGGAAAAGATGGAATGCTTGAGCCAGCAGGTTGATTGTTGGCTTGCAAAAGTTGACGAGCAGCTTCAGACTTCTCATCCATTGCCATTAACGTCATTAAAAAAGGCAGCCCGGTGCACTAAGTTTCCGTTATGCGCGGGGTCCGGGAAAAGAACATGTCATAAGGGTTTATTGTACGCAGCCTTACCATGTATTTTTGCAAGAGGTTGTTTCCACGACTTAAATCCGTAACTTCATGATAACTTGGCAGCAACTTTACCAGTTACGTCAAGGCTCCCCTTTGTTGCAATAACATCATTGTAACCATTAAAATGCAAAGATATTGACAGTTCTAGACATAGTTCTGTTTGTATTACTTACTACACTGGTGTTGAAGAGATATTGTTGGATTCTTGGTTAGAAGATGATGATGAGGAAACTAGAAGGTTGAGCTATTTATAGTTGGAAATAGATTGATTGTTTGATGTAATGATATATATGCAGTAAATCTTAGTTTGTTTTGGTTATGAATTTTGATTGAATAGATAAGAGCAGAGAAGACTGATGCCTACATTCTTGTTAAACCACCCTATACTAATATGGTGACGGTTTTATCCATGGGCGAACGTACATATTCTTAAGGGTGGTCAATTGACCATTATTCGTCAAATATATTGATAAATTTTAGTGGTATATAACATATATTGAATACTCTTTATTGGGATTTCAACTTTGAACACCCTAAATAAAATTTCTAGCTTTGCCATTGATCTTAATATGTTTACCGGACAAATGCAAATTGTAAAGACGATTCCAAATATTTGTATAAACTTTCGACTCAAATTGAGTAAAAGCTAACATTCCAAATTTTTGTAAACTTTGCTTTTATATTTTACTCGAAACTCAAAAAGAGTACATAATATCAATAGATTGGTTGAAGAATTAGAGTATCACGAAAAGAATATGTTTTAAAATTGACCTGGTGTATTATACTTCAGTAAGAGGGGCTTATAAAATTGACAAACGCAATTATAAGTCGCGTTTGTCAATTGCTACTTATAAGTTTGTCAACTGCAATTTAATTTATAGCTCGTCAATTATGATTTATAAATCGCACTTATAAGTCACATTCAATTGCCATTTAGAATTAGCATTCGTCAATTGCGATTTATAAGTAGCATTCAAAGATAAGTCGCATTTTAGCAATGACCATTTGTGGTCGTATTTTGATTTATAGTCGTATGATCGTTTGCGATTTATACGTCACATTAATCAATTACAACCTACAAGTTTGCCAATTGCGATTTATAGCTCTCATTCATAGCATTTTATACTCTCATTTGTATTGCGGTTTCTATGTCTCGTTTAGTCATTGCGATTTATAAGTCTCATTCGTAATTTTTAAGTTTTTTTTTTTTTTAACAAAATTTCCGTCATCCCGATGGTGGAGTTAGGCCGGACTCCAACCTGTATATTTCAAAAACTTTGATTACACGGAGGAGGACATATACCTTAGCCTCAATTACATATTGTAGATTGGTAATTACCAATCTAAAGAGACTTTGTGTAAAAGGAATTGATAGAAGTCTGTTGGGCTCCTCTCTACTACCTGATACCTCTATATTCTCAAAAGATGGCCATACATATAGATATGTCTCAAGCATGTTATATCTAATCCTAGTATCAATTGTTGATATCATTAAGTACAAATAAATTCCTTTTCACTCTGAATATGAAATTCGGCATTTCCTCTTGTTCAAGCTTCAAAGAAGCTCTAACCTCTCTAGGAAGGGAAACGACTTGGTTGAAGATACCATTAGCTTTTGTGCCTTCTTCCAGGTTTGCTAATTGATCGGCAATCTTGTTACCTTCCCTGAGAATGTGCTTAAAATGGAAGTCTCCTGATCGAGACAATTCCCAAATCTGTTCAAGTTCTTGCCTTATCTTCCAAAGTGATTGTGTTTTCCTCTTAATCATATTGATGATTAAAAGTGAATCTGATTCCACAACAACATTTTTCAAACCATGATGGCAGCACATTTTGATGCCTTGCAGAACTGCCTTTACCTCGGCTACATTATTACTGCATATGCCATAGAAATCAGAAAATGCCATCACTAAGTCACCATGATGGTCTCGGATAATCCCACCACCTCCAGTTGAACCTGGATTACCTTTACTACAGCCATCCACATTTAATTTGACATATCCGCTCACAGGTTTTTTCCAAAAAACTATCTGAGCTTGAATTACTGGTGACATCTTTTCTATAACTATGCATTTGTCTATCCAAGCTTGAGGGAGGTGAAGATTAGGGAATTGACAGTTAAGTATCAATGTTATGAAATTAGACACTTGATGAATGATATACCTAGCTGTCATTCGAATGTTTTTAAAATTTGCTGCACATCTGCTCTTCCATATTTTCCAGCATATCAAGGATGGCAAACATTGGAGCATTACTGTGTGGACGGCATTATTGCTCTTGGCCATCCACTAGTTGACGAGGTTTTGCCTTAGCTGTAAAGGGAAAAAACTAAGGCCACATGAACTACAGAAAAAAGACCAAATACTTTTTGCTACTTGGCTGTTACTAAACCAATGATCAATGGTCTCATCCTCGTGCTTATAGCAACAGTTGCACCTGGATACGGTCACAATACCAAACCTCCTCATAGCTTCATCAATTGGGATCTTATTTTGAAGAAGCGTTAGCATAAAAAAGGAAATCTTGAAAGGCATTTTTTTATGCCAAATAGTACCCCCTTTTTTGCTTCGAAGAAGTTCCCAAGCTGATTTGCAAGTGAAATCCCTTGTACTTCTGGTAGCCAGTAAGGGCAGTCTTTCCTCATTTCATCAAACTCCACCTTTTGAATAGAATTGACCACATTCATAGGTAGAAGACCTAGTAGTTTGTCAAGCCTCCAGGTCCCATTGTGTATGAATTCTTTGACCTTTGTATTCTTAGAAGCTCTAGTTACCTGTACCACTGTAGCTAGTGCTCCCAAACTTGTCCAGTTATCCCACCAAAAAGACACATCTCCATTCCCTAATCTCCAGAAAATAGATGGTTCAACATCCTTCTTGATGTCCATTAATCTTCTCCATGTGTGAGACTGACCGTAAGCCCATTTATTTGACACATGGTGAGACCTCTTGCAATATTTAGACTCCAGGAAGTAATTTAGCGTTGTCTTTTGAGTCCTGAAATTCCACCATAATTTAGCAGAAAAAGCATTACAGATATCCCGTAGTGATCTAAATCCACCTCCTCCTTCACTTACTAGAAAGCACAGATCCTTCCAAGTAATCCAATGTTTCTTATTTCTGTTAACTTCTTTCCCCCAGAAAAATTTGGCAACTATTCTGTCGATTTGTTTTAAAACAGTTTTTGGGGTGTGAACTACTGATATCAAATGTAGAGGTAGAGCATGTAAAATATACTTGATCAAAACTGTCCTTCCTCCATATGACAGTAACTTGCCTTGCCACCCTTGCATTCTACTTGCCACCTTTGCTACCATATTGTTGAAATATATTATCTTTTTCCTACCCACATAAATAGAACACCCCAAATAATGAATAGGAAAAGGACAATTAGGGAAACCAGTGAGCCTTTGAATTTCAGCTATCCTAGGATCATTCTTCTGTATAGAAGTATAGAATCCAGACTTGCATGTATTTACCAGTTATCCTGAAACTTGTTCATAGAGCCTCAACTTTTCGATCATCATATTTAATGATAATGAGTCGCAGGATGAGAAGAGAATGGTGTCATCAGCATAGCACAAATGAGTAATGATGGGACCCTTCTTTTCTGTATAGTATGGAGTGAATCCTAAACCAATTAAGCTATTCATAAGGTTCGACAATAATTCTGCACCAATCACAAAAAGGGATGGAGAAAGAGGATCCCCTTGCTTGATTCCTCTACTTGATTTGAAGAAGCCATGTCTAACTCTATTGATGTTTATAGAATACCACACATTAGTCATGAGCCTCCACACCATATCTATCCAACATTTTGAGAATCCCATTTGCCTAAGCACTTGACAAAAGTATTCCCATGAGACCCTGTCATAGTTTTGGCCATATCCAGCTTCAGAACCACATTCTCGGCAAGTGATGATTTATTAATATTGTGAATCATTTCCTGTGTCATCATAATATTTTCTGTGATGGACTTCCCTTTGATAAACCCTGTTTGATTAGGAGATATCAGTTTTTGCATCGGGGGAGTCAATCTCTGGTTCAGTAGTTTCGAAATGATCTTGCACGAGAAGTTACTAAGACTAATTGGTCTTAGTTCAGTAAAGGTATGTGGGCTATCCACCTTAGGTAGAAGTACCAGACAGGTGTGAGTGATTGCCTTTGATATATCATTACCTGCAAAAAATCAAGAATCATTAGAAAAAGGTCCTCTTTTATAATTTCCCAGCATGAGTGGTAAAATTTTCTAGAGACTCCATCAGGACCTGGAGCACTCTGTGAACTCATAGAGAAAACCACATCTTTCAATTACTCCGGAGTAGGGGGAGCTGTTAGTCTATCATTATCTGCTCTCTCAACAATTTTAAGGATAAAACTCAAAGCCGAAAAGTCATTATGAGGACTTTTCTTTTTTGAATTTCCTCTGAAAGAAAGAGATAGCTTTAGTGGCAACAGCCACCTCCCCATCAACCCAGCATCCATTTTCTTTCCTTATCTTCTTCAAGGTAAGCCTCTTCTTTCTACCCTTAACCACAGAATGGAAGAATTTTGAATTTACTTCCCCCTCCACAAACCATTTCACTCTAGATTTCTGCTTTCAAAAGGATTCCTCCTTCTTGTATGCTTTAATCAGTAAAGCATTAGCTTCATTTACGGCAGTTCTGTTCACTTCATTATTATTAGCAAGTAGGGTGGCTTCTAAGTCAGCAACTTTTCCTTCCAGCTCTTTAATCTTATCAAAGATATTGCCAATAGAATTCCTAGACCATTCAGATAACTTCTTGCAAGTATTCTTCAATTTTAAGTGAAATCTCCACATAGGTGATCCCTGAACATCAATACCTCAGGCTTGCTCCACCACTGCATTGAAATATTTTTCTTCAGTCCAGAAATCTAAAAACCTAAAGTACTTTACAGGTTCCCTTTCTGTTGCTTTTGCTATAGTAAAGAGTGGAGAGTGGTCAGATCCTGTCCTGATCAAATGATTTACACTTGTAGAATCATACAAATTCATCTAATTGTAGTTTACTAACACCCTATCTAATCTTTTCCATATCCTTTTCGTGTGGCACCATCCATTATACCATGTGAAGTTTGAGCCTGAGAAACCAGGGTCCATAAGTCCACAGTCCATAATGCATTCAAGGAATGGTAGGCTCTTGGTCATACTATGTGGCCGACCACCTTTCTTTTCACAAGGATCAAGAATACAATTGAAGTCTCCAGCAATTAACCAAGGATTATTGTATTTTTCTGCAATATCCTTCAGGCTATCCCAAAGTCCTCTTATTTGTTCTGCATCACACTTAGCATATACAGAGGTAATCAAAACTACAACCCCATCCCAAGTGACAGAACATGTTACTTGTTGTTCATTTTCCTCTATCACATTGCAAGTAACTGAATAATTCCAAAACATCCATATTTGACTATTGCTATTTGAGTGAGCATTTTGAAATCCAAGAGTTGTCCTGAATTTATCCAATTTATCAGCTTTATGAAATGGCTCGCATATAGCTACAAATGGGATATTTTGAGATCTAATTACTTGATTTGATCTCTCCAGAGCACCATTAGATTGAATGCCCCTAATATTCCAAAAGAGAGACTTAATCATTGGATACATTTGCAAGGAAATTTGCCTGTGAAGATCCCACAGGTTGTTGTTTAAGGTGTTTACCACCCCTTCCTCTTGTTGTTTGTCTGCCCCCTTTGCTATTTTCTCTACCTCTGCCCCTGCCCCTACCTCTGATGTCATTTTCAAACTCTGAGGTCACATTAACATACACTGGTGATTGTGAACAAAACGTCTCCACCGGTGTGTTTGCTTGAGCATTGGTAGATTCTTCACTTGCTTTTTCATCGCTATTCATACTTGCATATTCATCACTTGCTTCTGAACTTATTTCATCTGAATAATCCACTTTCTCTGAGTCTTCATCTTCTTCATATGATGAGTCTGATTGCTGCCCATTCTCCATGTTGTATCTAAAGTCACTACTCTATTCCTCTTCCAAACTTGTGCTACTATTGAGTTTAAGATAGTTATTATGAGCTTCTCCCTAATCAACTCCAATTGTGGTCTCATTATTTTGCATATTCAAGTTGGCTTGGTTAATATCCTCTTGTGTGTGGGATACATTTTGTTGTGCCCCCTATTGCCTTGTTTGCCCGTTCTCTCTCTGCACTTCTTCATGGATCAAGCCTTCCTCCTCAGTTTTATTTTTCCTTTTTTTCTTCTTTCTGTTTCTCTTTTTCTGGTTTTTATTTGCTTCATCGCAATTTATCTTGTGGTCTCTTCTTTTATCTTGACCTTCCTTTGTTACACAGCAAGTATTGTTGTTTCCATCATCTCCTAGTTTCCCTTTCCCTTTTCCTGAAACCTCCTTATTTGTTGGAATTTGTTGATTATCTTTAGGTTTATTGATACTGATACCAATATTCCTTCCACCCTTTTGTATTGTTGTTGCCACTTGAGTTTCAACACCTTTATTGCCTTCCTTAATTTGTTGATGTTTTGTTGTTTCTTTATTGTCCATTGCTAAAATATTAAAAAATGTACTTTGATGGTCTTCTTTGTTTTGGTGCTTGGTGTTTGGTCGAGACTTCATTTTTGATCCATTTCTTCTATTCACAGTTTGGAAATCTTCGTCAGATTTGTTTGGTATCTCTTTCTTCTTTTTTTGTTCCTCAAGTTGATTCTTTCATCCCTGATTTTGTTTCTGCATTGAATTTCAAGATCTCCCTGCATTTTACAGTACATACAGTAACTTGAAACTTTTCCTATTCAATATCGAGCCACCTGCCATCATCTGTTCCACCCATTCTTTTGTATCCCAACCATATTTGGTCAAGTCTTGATTTCAGCAAATCAATTTTCACCTTTACTTTAGCCACATTTCCTCTAGATTTTGAATATGTTGCCAAGTCAGGAAAAACCTCAACACCAATCTCTCTTACCATCCTCGAGATAATTCTCCAATTGAACAAATGCCAAGGTAGCTGATGAACTAAGATCCAGACCGGAACAATGGTTGTTTCCTCTTCTGGTTTAAAATCCGATGTCCACTTCAGGATCTTCATTGGTGCATCCCCAATGTCTATGTATTGTTTGAATCGCATATGGTTATAATCTACTTCATTAGAGAAGTCAATGTAAACATGTTGGGGATCAAAGTATGCAATTTTAACAGTACCAGTCATATGGAATTTTCTGACAAAAAATTTTCTAATCTCTTCCATCGAAGGCTTCCCTCTCAAGGACTTACCAGTAAGTTTGCATTCCTTGGCTAGATTTATGAAATAGTCTTTGGCAGAGAAGAAAACAGCTGGCTTTCCTAGGTGAGATCCATCTCTAATTTCTACGGGAGTTTCAGCATTAGATAGAGTTTGTAATTTTGTCTGTACTGTGGCTGCAAATGATGGTTTTGATACCATCTAGACATGGCTTCTGTTGTTCCATAATAAAAATATAAAATTGTCTCAAAGTTTTCCTGTTCAAAACCATAATTCAAGAAGGATCCATCTAAACCATAACCATATCGATCACCTTAAAAAGGACCTCCCAGTTGTCACCACAGTAAATACTACAACACTGATAACAGACCTAGTAGATTTTCACAGGTGGGATCTGGGGAGAGTAAAGAATACGCATGCCTTATCCTACCTTGAGAGGACAGAAGGGTTGTTTCCGTTAGACCCTGGGCTGAAGAGAAGATAAAAAGAAGCGGTGGCAACAGGCAATAATAACAACAAAATATTAAGAAAACCGAAGCGGAAAATAGCAATCAAACAGTAGATAGTGATAGCAATCTAAGAATAAAAAGATATCATACTAAACTAAAACTAAAACTACTGGGAAGGAAAAAGTAAAATGTCGACTGCTTATTAACCTTTTACTCTAATTATTGACCTCCACATCCTTCTATCAACGATAATGTCATTGATAAGCTCAAGCTATGTCATGTCCTGCTTAATCACATCTCACGAATACTTCTTTCGCCTACCTCTACCTCTCCTCATACCCATCAAAGTCAATCTCTCACACCTCCTAACTGGGGCATATGTGCTTCTCCTCTTCACATGCCTGCCTGTATCACAACATTAATGATTTTAGAAACCAATGGCAGAGCAATCCATCAAGAATGGATAGAGAGTGAGAAAAAAGACCATCCTTGCTAGCCCAACATCTTTTCTAGCATCCAAAGTTGCTATCACATAAGCATAAGTTGTTTTAATCCCAAAATAAATAATGCAAATGAAAACACATACCAAGAAGAATAAAACAGCTGTAAAGATTTGTTTGCATCTTTTTTATCATGACATGACTGAATCTTGTTTACTAGTGCCTTCAACAATGTTGGTGAAAAGGAAGATCAGAATTACCAAAGCTAATATAGAAATCTGTTGCATTTTCTTATGTTCTTTTTCACCATAATGTCACTTCTTCTTGGTTTAACTTCCTGGGAATAATCCATAACCACAGCAAGCCAAAATAGAGGATTGGTTTTGGTTTTAAATTTATACGGTTTGTTTTGGTTTTATATTATAAAAAATCAAGGAAAAATCAAACCAACCCGACAAATTATATACACAAATTTTATAAATATATATAAAAAATCGAACCATATATGAACACCAGGGGCGGATCCACCCTTCTGGGTGGGGGTGGTATGGCACCCGTTCGGTTGGTAAAATTATAAATTTATGTATAAAAAATATAAACTAGGTTAAATATATGATCCTGCCACCCCATCCGCAAACTAGACAAATATGTCATGATTGGTAGACCTTTTTGAAAGCTTTTCTCGTGTGTAACTTGAACCTTGTCGGACTTTCCCATTTCGTTGTGCTTTTATTTCTTTTCTTCCGATCATTTTCCTTTTTGCCTACCCCCAATTTCCAATTCGTCGTTTATTATTTTTATTTTTTTCCTATATTATATTACGTTATCGGTGATATTTAACAAGAAAACTAAAAAAAAAGCTTCCAAATTTTAAAAATTTCATAATATAAGCATTTCTCTTAATCTCAATTTTTTTAGTTTTCTTCTTTCAAAATCAAAAAATTTGGGTCTTGATATTTAGATTGTGATCAAAATTAATTTATAATATCTTTTTTATAACATAAAAATTTATGTTATTCTATTATTGTTAAATCCGATTTAAATCTCTTTAGTAATAAATGATTATGAATATTTCGCAAGCATTAGATATATGCTTTTTTTTTTTTAGATCTTGTAGTTTATCTAATTTTGTATGTACTTATTGGGTATAATTTATCTATTGAATTTTTTTTTCTTATTCTAATTTTGCATTTACTAGAACTCTTATTAAAGAATGTATTTTACTTGTGCAAATTTATTTTTTGCATACAAAAAAATGTAGTTCCTAGTGAAAATATTGATTTTACTTGTATTATTAATAATAAAAGTGCGATTCCTTATTTAAAATATTAATTATATTTGCTTCTTAATGTCTGAGATGTAATTTTCATACGATAATAATAACATATATACCCAATGAAATTCTATAAGTGGGGTCCGAAAAATTGATGTAATTTTTATATTTGCAAATTAAGTGCTTATTAAATTGCCCAAATAAACCAAAAAAAAAAAATTTAACCGGACAAACGTTCCGAACAAACTATATATTAGTAGTTATTATAAGGTGTACATTAAAAAAAAAATTGACATCCGCCACTTTTAAATCTTAGATCCGCCTATAATAAACACTCCCTATTTGTAACTTAAGACCTCCAAAAGAGCATCGGTTGCCCCTAATGCTTTGTCAAGTTTATGATACCAACAATATCCACATTATCCAACAGCCACAACAATTTCAATACGCTAAAATAAGTGCTTATAGGCAAACCACAAAGCTCGACAAAATGACTGACTTTAGAATAAGAGGAATGGGGAAGAGGAAGAAAAGAATGAAGAGAAGGTAGCCGGTCACAGCTGTTTCTATTTCCTTCTTAGTTCAGTTGCGGACACGTGTTGTATGAAGCGGACACCGCTTCACCGGAGAATTTTATTAAATATATATAATACTATATGGAACACGCCATATAAAAAAAAGACACAACTTGACAAAGAGTTATCTTTTGCACATTGGTTAAGTGCTTGATTTTGCTTGCAGATGTTAGAGGTTTGGACCTCAATTTGAATGCATTTTTGGCTAATATTTGAGCGAGCCTATATCGTTACAAAATTGTGATCAAGTAGAATGGAACCGTGAACCTCTTCTAGCCTAAGACTCAACAAAAGGGAGCAATCTTCCTATTTTCAAAATTGACAACTAATGTTGTCTTCATATCTTCTTTAAATCCTGCTACGCTAATGCTCAGCCTCACCCGACAATGCATAGCAGACTAGCATACGAACAAAAATAATAATAAAAACCTTACGAATTATATTTCTACTCGGCATTTTGTCGAACAATTTGCGAGCAAACCAAATCTCCCCACACATGAGGCATTCATCCTAACAGAGTTTCTCCCAAACAACTCATACTTAAACCCCATTTTTCAAAGCAGCAAAATGAAATATAACTGGACCAAAAGCCTAAATTTTTACTATAGGCATAAAATTATAGCACAAACCCACGTCACATGATTAAAACACATGGAGACTGAACTGCGATTTTCAATTTTAATTGAACAAATGAGGTGAAAACTCAAAACGAAAATCAAAATCAAAGTCGCATTTTCTGTTGTGTTATGAGTCGCAAAATTTACGATGCGACTTTCAAAAGTCGCATCTACATATTTGGGGGAATTTATACATAGCAAAGGTATTAATTGGCCAAAAGTACAGATTTTGGGAAATTTTTTCCAAAAGTTAACCAATGTGCTTCTCATTTTCCTTTACGTATTGTTTGGATGGTTGTTTCCGATTGAATTGCATTGTATTGTTACCCTAGATATGTTGAGTTTTTGTTGGAAAATGAAATTTTGAGTAATATTTTAAGTTTCCCTTCTTTTTAATGAGACACTGTCCCTCATTGGTAGATGATAAGAATGTTGGTGGGTTTATATACAAATTTATTTGTTAATAGTGAATATTAACGTGATATAATCCGTGTTTTGTAACGGACGTATTCCAATCCATGTATAATACCATCAGCTATAATAACAGCCACTCCAAGTGCTTGATCCATTACAAGCAAGTGCTTGCTCCACAAGCTAGTGCTTGCTCCATAACAAGCTAAGTGCTTGTTCCACGCTGATCTCTCTCAACTGATTGTTATAAATAGAGCAGCAGTTGGAGAGAGATAGAGACTCGAAAGACTCGAGATACACTCTGTATACACTTTATATACACTCGAAATACATTCTGTATACACTGGAAAAACGAATTGCAATCGGATATCCTCTTCAGTAAGAATTCAACATCGATTATACATTGCATTCCTTCTTCTCAGAATTTCCATTCGACTTTTGAGTTGTCCTCCTTTATTTTGCATTATTTTTAACTACAAACAAAGCATCCGTAAGTGTGATTTGCTGCCGAACTTTGTGTTCGCTGAAACACTG
>MU762447.1:2840-35979 GCA_026770625.1 Nicotiana glauca
CTGTACAATGTGACTTCAATGGGAATTTGCATTTTTGGCCTCTTTTTCTCCGGTATTGACTCCAAAATAGCTCCTTAGCCTTCCTTAGCCATCTATTACCTATAAATCATGAAAAACACTAATAAGAGCATTTTGTTATCATATATATCATCAAAACAACATAAGATTGTGATTATTTAAGGTGTGATTTTAGTCAAATTTACCTATTATCATGTTTGATAACAAAAAACTCTCCATTGGCTTTAACAGAAGCTGACAAACGCACAAGAACAGGTGTAACAATGGTGAGCACAGCCCAAAAGAATAAAATCAAGATAAAAGTTCTCCCACTCATTTTATAGAGAATTTTCAGAAAGACATTAAAATGAAGGATTTTATTTAGTAAGCAAAATTGTATGTTGTTAGGTACTACAAGAAGACCTTTAATTACTTAGCTGGCCATGTTTTAGGAACAGCTGCATTTATGAAACTAAAGTATTCCAAACTACGGAGGAATTATTACCCAATTGGACGTGTATGATATGTATAAATTAAACCCCACTTGTAATAAAAGTGAGATACTAATTACTATGATGATAATCTTGTTAATTTCTCTATTTCGGTTATTAGAAGTTGTTACACCGTACCACTTGTGTGTTTATGATTATGTATTCACATGGCAAATCAAATCCTAGCTGGGGCGGCTCAACAAAATTGGAGGCCTAAAGTGAAAATTTAATTGGTGGCCTTTGTTGAAATAAAACCGTCAAATATATATATATATATATATATTCTAGCTTTTTTAAATGTAAAGTTATTAATTATTTCTCTTTATTAGTCATTTAATCACTCTTAAGATATTGTTGATCTTAGGAAATAAAACTAGATTCAAAAAGTTGATAACTTGATATCAAAATAATTATTTGATTTTCAATATACTTGTTGTAATGCTTGGAACCTGCAAAGGAAAAAAATTAAGAATGTAAAATATAACTTATTCAATAGTATTCTTCAACTCTTGTTTTTTATTGAAAAATAATAATCTTTCTTTTTACCGAACAATATAGTTTATTGAAAACTTGAACTTTTGCAGAACCAAGAAAGAAAATATAAGAGTGTAGTACACGTTTTCTTGTGACTCATTGTTTAGCACATCTTGACTCAACACATCTTAGCCCAAGTATACTTTGGGTTGGGTTGGGCAATGACTCATTTATTGGCTTAATCCATCTTGACCCCCTCCCCTCCAAATTTCAACCCAACCCGCCCATTTGCCACCCCTAGTTATTGATAAATTTAGGCTCTATCTTCAAGGATTGTGGTGGGATGGATACGATTTAACCTACTTTAATTAATAAGCTATTTTTAGGAGTTGAGCCCTATGGATGAGATCTGTTTAGAGCGCGCTTTTTTTTTTTAACTAGGTCTTAGGCAGTGTAAATTCAAATTGATTGGGGTTTCAATGCAAATACTACTGAATATAGATTAAAAATAAATAAAATTAAGGCCCCTAGCCGCCCCTGTATCCTACTCATACAGCTCAGATTATCAAGTCATTTAGTCCAAAATCATCTTATCTTCGAAATTTCCACCTTAAATTAGGCACATACTGTTATGTTAGTTAAGAGTTAATAAGAATTGAACAGACAACTTTGACACGATAGCACAGGGTGTAGTGGACTTCTATATACACCTCCAAGAAGCAACTTCTTCTCAAGAGCAGGAGGATCTATAGGTATAATGATGGGGTACGTGAACACATGGTTTCTTCGTAAAACTCGATATTTAATGTATATATTTTCTAAAATTAATATAATATTACTGTTGGCACCCATGCTAGAAAAAGGTTGTATGGTGCCTTTGGTTGAAGGTTAAGTTATTTACCAAGAGTTATAGGGATCAATTCCCACCTAATATATTTTATCCTCCTTTTTTAGTAGTTCACCCATGTACTAGAAATTCTAGTAGTATATTGGTCAAAATCTAATCAGCACGACCAAGCTGTCCACTATTCCGCCTCGGTAAGCGGCAGATATATGTCAACATAGTCCACTCTATTTTTCCTCTGAGATGTACAACGAATCGGGAAGAGTAACACCTAAATTAACGGTCGAGGTGCACCAACGGCGGTAAAGCGTCAGGTCAAGCCATAAGAACATAGGTCTCGACAATATATAAAAGGAAGGTTTTCCGAGAGAAGAGGGGAGGCTACCCCCAGGAGAAAAGAAAGAACCAAGTGTTCTTCAATTCTCATAAAAAATTAATGAGAAAATGCTTCCAAAGAAATAGAGGTAAAGCTACCTTCTTCTCAATTGATGAGAAGGCCGATATCCAATCTCAATAAAATTTATCTTGCACTTTTCGTCTAATATTTTAATAATTTCGTTTAATATTTTGATTTGGAAGTGATTACATTTGGCTAAGATTTACCCCTTCTTCTTTTTGATTGATTTATTCAAAGGGATTCTTATATCTTTTGAGTCAAATAATTTGGCGCCATCTGTAGGAATTTCTTAGTGAAGATTTTCCTAGTCCTTCCCAGATCGAAAAAAAATGCAATCACTCCTCAAAAGGATCAATTCCAACCTGATATATTTTATTCTCCTTTGTTTAGTAGTGCACCCATGTACTAGAAATTTTAGTAGTATATTGGTCAAAATCTAATCACCACGACCAAGCTACCCACTATTCCGCCTCGGTAAACGGGAGATACATGTCCACAAAGCCCACTCCATTTTTCCTCTGAGATGTTCAATGAATCGGGAAGAGTAACACCTAAATTAACGGTCGAGGTGCACCAACCGCGGTAAAGCATCAGGTCAAGCCATAAGAACAGGGGTCTGGACTATATATAAAAGGAAAGTTTTCCAAGAGAAGAGGGGAGGCTACCCCAGGAGAAAAGAAAGAACCAAGTGTTCTTCAATTCTCATAAAAAATTAATGAGAAAATGCTTTCAAAGAAATAGATGTAAAGCTACCTTCTCATCAATTGATGAGAATGCCGATATCCATTCTCAATAAGATTTATATTGCACTTTTCGTCTGATATTTTAATAATTTCGTTTAATATTTTGATTTGGAAGTGATTACATTTGGCTAAGATTTACCCCTTCTTCTTTTTGATTGATTTGTTCAAAGGAATTCTTGTATCTTTTGAGTCAAACAATTTGGCGCCGTCTGTGAGGATTTCTTAGTGAAGATTTTCCTAGTCCTTCCCAGATCGAAACAAAAAAAATGCAATCACTCCTTAAAAGGAGCATGGAGGAAAAACCCAACCCGCGCAGAATACGAGAGTAGTATAGGGAAGGAAGAAGGTCCGAACAAGAATAGCCGAGCCCAAAGATCTTCGCCATATCAGTTACCGATGCACTAAACAAAACAAACGAGGTCATCAACCTGCATTCTCCTGCCGGACCAGAACAAAGAGCATCCCATCCTCACCTCCCACTCTGCCTATGCAAGCACATAAGCCTTGCGCAGGCCAACGCGTACAAGAAAATCTCACTTGAAGGGCAGCATAACCTCAACACAACCGAAACACCCCCTGTCGGCAACCTCACTGAGGCGGACAACAGAAGCCAAGCAAGAAAATGAGAAGACATACACTGCACGCGTCGGGGAACAAAGCATTAACGCCTCGTATTCATCTGGCGCAAGCTATACAAAGCAAATTGGGACTCCCACGAACAATGCCTAACCTTCCAGGAGCCGAAACGACGACGGGCTGCTATTTCGATAAAGTCGAAATAACACCCTTTAAGGCTAAGGGCATTCACCAAATAAAAAGAAGAGTTCGACCTCGATCGAACGAGCTAAGGGTCTTTGCCAAATAAAAAGAAGAGTTCGACCTTGATCAAAGGACGACGGGCTGCTATTTCGATAAAGTCGAAATAAAACCCTTTAAGGCTAAGGGCATCGACCCCGATCGAACAATGACGGGCTGCTATTTTGATTAAGTCAAAATAAAACCATTTAAGGCTAAGGGCCTTCGCCAAATAAAAAGAAGAGTTCGACCTCGATCGAACGACGACGGGCTGATATTCCGATAAAGTCGAAATAATACCCTTTAAGGCTAAGGGCCTTCGCCGAATAAAAAGAAGATTTCGACCTCGATCGAACGACGACAGATTGATATTTTGATAAAGTCGAAATAACACCCTTTAAGACTAAAGGCCTTCGCCAAATAAAAAGTAGAGTTCGACCAAGCCCTATCAATGTTTTCCAAGCCAACGACTTTGCTCTCCATTGCAGCCAATTTTCCCATCCATTCCATGCTCAGTTTCTCGACCCTGGCCAAATTCTGGTTTATCTCCGACTGCATCAACCTCAACCTGTCGTGCAAGTGCTCGCACTCCACGGCAATCCCCTTTCCCAACTCGAGCTCTTCATCCTTAATACAAAGTTGCCCCTCAAGTTCGATCTTGCTGCGAATGGTTTGCATCAGCTCTTGATCCTTTTTTTCCAACTCCTCACCAAGAGCCCGATTGCAGGGGTCCGTTCTCAGCCGCTCATGCATCTCGCGGCATCTGACACGGTAATGATGGTATTTTTCCAACAACTTCAGGAAAACCCTCACCTGGATGTTGGCCCTATGAATGCTTTCGACTTCTATGATGTACGTCTGAGAAATACAAAGTCAGAATTAAATAGATATTTTCGAAAAAGGGCTAAAGCATAAAGCGAAAATAAAATGTAACGTACCCTTAAGCCCATAATGGCCACCTCATCCCTCAACTCAGCATTGGGAACATCCCGAAGGGACTTGTTCTTAGCCTCGGAGCATAGCAAGTTGAACTGCGGTACCAATTCTTCTCCTTCCGCCAATAGATTAATACCTGAAAGGATCTGAAGAGGTAATCACCGACCGAGTAAGACCCTAATCGAATATCCTGACATTATCGGGGTCCAGGTCTAACTCAGACTCATAGTCATCAACCACCATGCCTTTTCCCTTATCCGTCGATGAAGAGGAGATAAGAGGCACCGCAGAAGAAGAGGGCACGTCTGAGGTTATAACGGCGGCTATAGAAGTCTGGTTCTCTAACACGACAAGATTTCTGATCATCAACAGCAATAGGGACTTTCGGTTGGGCCGAAATGGCAGCAGGAGTTTCCAACTAATGATCACCGACACCATCAACTCCAATAGATTGCTCTGCCCTCATAGGAGGAGACAACATAACACCGTCTCTAGATCCCATTGGAAGGGAATCATCTAGATGAATCACTATCGGGGGCGCCGTTTCAAATTCTACTCTCCGTCTCTTCGATGGTACCTCTTTTTCTCCAGTAGACGGCGATTCATATATTGGGCGAACAACATTATTTGGGACCTCGTCCCAGGAAGCGACCATCGTCGGAGTAACTAAGGCCACAGACTCAACTGAAGTAGCCCTCGAAGATGGTCGTACAGTGGACACTGAGATAGGACGAGCAGACGCAGCCGGTTGGCGAAAGGCCAACTGAGGGGGCCTGACTCTCCGCACCCTCCCTGACATCGACGCACGACATATTAGAAAGAATAAAAAATAAGAAAGGAAAAGAGAACAGTATATGAAGGCGTCGTCTCACCTGTAAGGGCCTGCGTCCGAAACTCTCATGAAAGGTCGACCAGGTGCAGATTCATGTGATATGGGGAAGAACGGCCTCCACTCAATCACGAATCCCTTCGACAGGCAACGAAGGTAATCTCTCAGCTGCAAACACAAGACAGTTTAATACTCATGGAAAACGGTCAGACATTTTATTAACTAAAGAAACAAACTTACATGCAAAGTTTCATCTCTCGGGGAACCCCGTCGGATTTGCCACTAGGTGTTCAGTCCGAACATAAAAAAAGTTCTCATAGAAATGGCGATTGGTCGTGTATTCCATCTTGACCACCAGGCCCTTCGACCCCCAATGACGTATATGAATCATCGAACCGCGAATCAATTGAGGAGCAAAAATGTTAAGCATGTGATATAGGGTGATCTCACGATCGGCGAGCTCCGCATACTTAAGCAGCATAATGAACAGTTTGCACAAATAAGGCAAAAAATGCGCGGAGCACACTTCGTAGAAACGACAAAAATCTACCACCAGCATAGGAAGAGGCAGGGTGTACCTTACAATGAAAGGGTAGGCATATAACACGTAGTACCCGGGACGATCGAATTGAACTAGGACATCCCTCTCCACCGGTCGCATATCGACATAACCTAGGATTCCCCACCTTTATTTTAGATCTGCGATCCCCTGCTCATTTATGACAAAACGAACAGATTCCGGCTCAGCTCCACCGCCAGTGCTAAAGTCTATCACCTCCATCCCCGGGCGAGGCAAGATCTCTATCATTGAAGGAACTTCCTCATCCTCCACTATATCCACCCCTCCAGCAACCTGAACAAAACCCTCCGTCAACAGATTAACAGCGGGAAGGTTGTCTTGAAGAGAATCACCAGCCATTCTTTCGGAATAAAGAGCGCTCCGAAGGAAGAGATAAGAAGAAGAAGTGAAAATTTTCGATGAGCAAGAAGATAAGCAAAAATTTGAAGATATCAGTAAAAAGCTATATCTGAAGAATTCCCTCAAATGAAAGATTAAGTGAATCTATCAAATGGCCAAGCGCACCTATTTATACGAGACATAAATTCCCTAAGCATGAAAACCAAGAGTCGCCAATCGAATCCGATAGGGCACGAAACGTGCACAAAAACATGTGTCATAATGATGGAACCACGAACCAATGCTTCGACTCCAATTGACGCCTCAGCCCCGAGACAGTCTCAACAATCCACAAAGATTCAAAAAAAACACTCATGTTTCACCTTCATCTCACAAAACGTGGCTAAGGATTAAAAAGTTACGAGTCAGATTTCTTTTGACTTCGTAGTATACATGGTTCGTCTGCCAAGTCCGACATAGGACGACCCCGACAAACGGAGGGACTAACTGTATTGGTCAAAATCTGATCACCACGACCAAGCTGCCCACTATTATTCCTCAGTAAAGCGGGAGATACATGTCAATAGAGCCCACTCTATTTTTCCTTTGAAGATGTCCAACGAATTGGGAAGGGTAATACCTAAATTAATAGTCGGGGTGCACCAACGGCGGTAAAACATCAGGTCTAGCCATAAGGACATGGGTCTCGACTATATGTAAAAGGGAGGTTTTCCAAGATAAGAGGGGAGTCTCCCCCCAGGAGAAAAGAAAGAACCAAGAGTTCTTCAATTCTCATAAAAAATTAATAAGAAAATGCTTCCAAAGAAATAGATGTAAAGATACCTTCTCATAAATTGATGAGAAGGCCGATATCCAATATTAATAAGATTTATAATGCACTTTTCGTCTGATATTTTATTAATTTCGTTTAATGTTTCGATTTGGAAGTGATTACATTTGGATAAGATTTACCCCTTCTTCTTTTTGATTGATTTGTTCAAAGGGATTCTTGTATCTTTTGAGTCAAACAATTTGGTGCCGTCTATGGGGATTTCTTAGTGAAGATTTTCCCAGTCCTTCCCAGATCGAAACAAAAAAAATGCAATCACTCCTCAAAAGGAGCCTAGAGGAAAAACCCAACCCGCGCGGAACACGAGAGCAATATAGGGAAGGAAGAAGGGTCGAACAAGAATAGTCGAGCTCAAAGATATTCGCCACATCAGTTATCGATACACTAAACAAAACAAACGATGCCATCAACCTACATTCTCCCGCCGGACTAGAACAAAGAGCATCCCATCCTCACCTCTCACTCTGCCTATGCAAGCACATAAGCCTTGTGCAGGCCAACGCGTACAAGAAAATCTCACTTGAAGGGCAGGATAACCTCAACACAACCAAAACACCCCCTTCCGGCAACCTCACTGAGGCGGACAACAGAAGCCAAGCAAGAAAATAATAACACATACACTGCACGCGCTGGGGAACAAAGCATTAATGCCTCGTGTTCATATGGCGCAAACTATAAAAAGCAAACTGGGACTCCCACGAACAATGCTTAACCCTCCGGGAGTCGGAACGACGGCGGGATACTATTTCGATAAAGCAAAATAACACCCTTTAAGGCTAAGGGCCTTCGCCAAATAAAAAGAAGAGTTCGACCTCGATCGAATGACGACGGACTGCTATTTCGATAAAGTCAAAATAACACCCTTTAAGTCTAAGGGCCTTCGTCAAATAAAAAGAAAAGTTCGACCTCGATCGAACGACGACGGGCTACTATTTCGATAAAGTCAAAATAAAACCCTTTAAGTCTAAGGGCCTTCGCCAAAAAAAAGAAGAGTTCGACCTCGACCGAATGACGACGGGATGCTATTTCGATAAAGTCGAAATAACACCCTTTAAGGCTAAGGGCCTTCGCCAAATAAAAATAAGAGTTTGACAATGACGACGGGCTGCTATTTCGATAAAGTCGAAATAACACCCTTTAAGGCTAAGGGCCTTCGCCAAATTAAAAGAAGAGTTCGACCTCGATCGAACGATGACGGACTGCTATTTCAATAAAGTCAAAATAACACCCTTTATGGCTAAGGGCCTTCGCCAAATAAAAAGAAGAGTTCGAACTAGATCGAACGACGACGGGTTGATATTTCAATAATGTTAAAATAACACCCTTTAAGGCTAAGTGCCTTCGCCAAATAAAAAGAAGAGTTCGACCTCGATCAAACGACGACGGGCTGCTATTTCGATAAAGTCAAAATAACACCCTTTAAGGCTAAGGGCCTTCGCCAAATAAAAAGAGGAGTTCGACCTCGATCAAACGATGACGGTCAGCTATTTCGATAAAGTTGAAATAACACCCTTTAAGTCTAAGGGCCTTCGCCAAATAAAAAGAAGAGTTCGACCTCAATCGAAACACGACGGATTGCTATTTTGATAAAGTTGAAATAACACCCTTTAAGGCTAAAGGCCTTCGCGAAATAAGAAGAAGAGTTCGACCTGGATCGAACGACGACAGGCTACTATTTTGATAAAGTCAAAATAACACCCTTTAAGGCTAAGGGCCTTCACGAAATAAAAAGGAGAGTTCAACCTCAATCGAACAACGACGGGCTACTATTTCGATAAAGTCAAAATAGGACCCTTTAAGGCTAAGGGCCTTTGCCAAATAAAAAGAAGAATTCGACCTCGATCGAACGACGACGGACTGTTATTTCGATAAAGTCAAAATAACACCCTTTTAAGGCTAAGGGCCTTCGCCAAATAAAAAGAAGAGTTCGACCTTGATCGAACGATGACGGGCTGCTATTTTGATAAAGTCAAAATAACACCCTTTAAGGCTAAGGGCCTTCACCAAATAGAAAAGAACTCGACCCCGATCGAATAATGATGGTTCGACATTTCGACATTCCGACAAAATCGAAATAATACCCCCAAAATATCAGGACTCGTCATACGAGCCTCTGTCTTACACTAAAAATGCCAACGGGAGAAACAGAAAGTGAATTACAAAGCCAACAGCGGCAAAAAGTACTCTTATTTCATACGAAGTCACAACGCAGACTACCGCCCCTTATATACGGCCCAGGCTAATGTTAAAAATTAAGTAAGAAAAGGAGTGAACAAACAGACAATAGTCAACAAATGAAAAGAAAATATAAAGAAAACGCAGAGAACCACATCCTTCCTCGCCAGGTACAAGAGCTCTGGGTTTATGCTGAAGCTCAGCGGGACATTTTCTGAACCCGTAACCGCTCATTTTCTGCCTCCAAGACCGCGACCCGATCTCCCATAATTGATGCCTCCTAATCAATAATGCCTATGCGCTCCTCGTGCCTCGACTCCCTAAGGGTATTCGTCGCTCTCTCCGACTCCTATTCAGACTGAAGCACGCGGATAGTATTTTCCAGGGTCGTCGCCCTCACCAAAGCCTCAGACTAGGCCCTCTCAATGTTTTCCAAGACAGCGACTTTACTCTCCATTGTGGCCAATTTTCCCATCCATTCCATGCTCAGCGTCTCGACCCTGGCCAAATTCTGGTCCATCTCCGACTGTATCGACCTCAACCTATCATGCAAGTGCTCGCACTCCGTGGCAATCCCCTTTCCCAACTCGAGCTCTTCATCCTTAATACGAAGTTGCCCCTCAAGTTCGCTCTTGCTGCGAATGGTTTGCATCAGCTCCTGATCCCTTTTTTCCAACTCCTCGCCAAGAACCTGATTACAGGGGTCCGTTCTCAGCCGCTCATGCATCTCGCGGCATCTGACACGGTAATGATGGTATTTTTCCAACAACTTCAGGAAAACCCTCACCTGGATGTTGGCCCTATGAATGCTTTCGACTTCTACGATGTACGTCAGAGAAATACAAAGTCAAAATTAAATAGATATTTTCAAAAAAGGGCTAAAGCGTAAAGTGAAAATAAAATATAACGTACCCTTAAGCCCATGATGGCCACCTCATCCCTCAACTCGGAATTGGGAACGTCCCGAAAGGACTTGTTCTTAGCCTCGGATCATAGCAAGATGAACTGCGGTACCAATTCTTCCCCTTCTGCCAATAGATTAACACCTGAAGGGATCTGAAGGATACTGGCCAAGCCCCCCACAGTAACCACTGACCGAGTAAGACATTCCTCGAATATCCTGACATTATGGGGGTCCAGGTCTAACTCAAACTCGTAGTCATCAACCACCATACCTTTTTCCCTATCCGTCAATGAAGAGGAGACACGAGCCGCCGCAGAAGAAGAGGGAACGTCTGAGGTTATAATGGCAGCTGTAGAAGTTTGGTTCTTTACCACGACAAGATTCTGATCATCAATAGCGACAGGGACTTTCGGTTGGGCCGATACGGCAGCAGGAGTTGTGAGCACGTGATTTTTGTCTCGCATGAATTACTCCTACAGAATTCCCAAAATTAGGATTTGTCTTTTAATTATTTAGTTTTTTTAGGATTACTACATAATTTTTCTTGTTTATTTGTTGTGTGCATGTTAATTTTGTTTAATTCATAAAAAATATAAAATATATTGCATTTGTATTTAGGATTTAATTTTATATTTTTTGATTAAGTAGTAAATTAGTTGTTTAGAAGAAATGGAAAAAATCACAAAATAGCTTATTTTTGCACTTTTTTAATTTTAATTTTGAATTTTGGTTTTATCATTTATAGTTAATCATTTGAATTTGTAGGAATTTGATTTAGCGATTAATTTAGGAAAGAAAAGATAAAGGAATTTTGAAGAAAATAAAAGGAAATGGAAAAAGAAAGAGAAAGAATTGGATGTGAATCAGACTTTTGGGCAAATTTTATTTCAATTTTTAAGCCCAATTCAATTCCCCTTATACCCGTCCAAACACATCCATACCCGTCCCAAATCCATTAAAAACCCGGTCTAGAGTCCCCCTATAACCAAACGACCCCATTTTGTACGTGTTTAATCTCAATCGTTGGATCATTGAGATCCAATGGTCCGGAACTAGGGAGTTAGTAAATATTTATATGTCCAAACAACCCCTACCCCCTCAATCATCTCTCACCCACCTTAGAGAACCCCAACCAAACCCCACCGTAAACCACCATCTGCCGCCCGCTGGAAATCGCTCAGGGCGGCGGCCGACGGCCAGTCACCCCCATTTTTATACCACTGCTTCTCCTCCACCTCCTTATCCCAAATCCACACTCTACTCCTCTCAAATCCCACCAGAAAGCCTCAAATTTTAGAAAGCCTAGCGCCGCCATGATGTTCTCCGGTGGCGGCGCTACCACCAACCAGTCCTAAACTTCAACCACAACACCCCCATGACCTCCCCTCTTCAAATCCACCATCTCTAACCTTCAAATAATCACAAAGCAGAGCCAGTCTTAGATCAAAAAAGGGAAACAAAACAAAAAAATCAAATCACCCGAGTTCTTTTTTCCAGTTTTGCCACGCGATTTAGAGTCGAAACTGGCCTTGCTCGTTTGTTCTTAATAAGAACACGTAATTGAGGCCAATTTCGGCTAAAAATCAAAAATATCGGAAGTTTCTTTCAAGCCATGTTCATTCGTTGTCTACTGTAGGTATCATTTTTCTTGTATTTTCTTTCATTCTCTTGTTCTTTCTCCCGTCTTCATCTCCTTCTGATTCATCTTTTCTTTCCATCATTATTTTTCGTTTTAATCAGTGTTCTGTTTGCATGATTAGGTTAAAAGTATGTTGGTTGTGATTTTCATGTTTAGTTTTAGGTAGTTCTTTTTCCTTGGTTTTGGTTTCAGTTCGAAATTTGTTTGGTTTGCAACCCCCTTTGGGCTTGAATTTTGGGTGGGCTTATCGTGAATTATTGAACTGAATTTGGTTTCGGTTAAATTGGAATCCCAAAGAAAAAAGGGATCAGTCTGGTTCACAAGCCCAGTTTTAGAATTGGAACTTTGGGTTGGCTTTGACCCATTTGGGTCTCCTGCAGTAAAAAACAGGGCTATTAGGGGTAACTTGGGTAGTTTACTCAAGGAATATTTCAATAACAGCCTTAGGAAGCTTCTTAGAAGCTGAAAATAGGTTTACTTGGCCAACAAGTCAGAAATTTAGGGACCAAGTAGTAAAACCCAAAATTGGAAAAGGGGCAAAGTGCAAAAATTGAACCCTTAAGGCTGCCCTAATGTCTTGCCTATAAAGGCACCTTACCTTGCATTTCAAGGCACAGTTGAAGAGAAAATCCAGAAAAAATACAAACGGCTAAACTTTTTACTGTTTCATTGGATTTGTTTAGTGATCTTTGAAATTTTTTTTAATTTCTGAAACAATTTGACTCGTCTGAGTGTGGAAATGGATTGAATTTGGCCTTTTAAAGTCTGGGTTTCAAGCTATTGGGGGATCACTGCTACATCTGTACTGCTGTGTTTTGCTACTATTGTCTACTGCTTTCCTCACTTATTTTCCTTTCAATTTCCAGGTAAATCTGTAAACTATGGAGGACAAATAATTGTAGAGATGCATTGTCGAATGGAAATTGATTGAACATGAAACTGTTTGAACTTTGATGCTCTGTTTCTTCTATTTCTGTTGTATTTATGTTGGGATTCTGAAGTTACACTTGTTATTTCAGTTTTCTTTCACCACGCTTTAATGTTTTGTAAAGACAAATTAGTGCTATTTGAGGGTGAGAGTAAATGTTTGGTTTTAAAGTGAATGTAATGCTCAGGAGTTGAACACAAGGACTGATGATAGTAAACTTGTGATCAGTTGTTTTTAAGTGTTGGTCTTACTTTTTGAATAAATTTAGTGTAGGATATGGTATTTCAGTGTGCTGCTTTGGTTCCACAAGTTTTACTGTGAGAAATTGGTTTGTTGATTTGAAGAAAAATGTTTGATCCTTGGTCTTCCCATTATTAGCTCAATACACTGGGAAGAAGAATGTGATTATGGAATTAATTTCATTGCTTGTTGAGTTTCAAACTAGCTGGTTTGCAGTTTCATTTGGCGTCTGTTTTGGTACTGAATTTGGCATGTTTACAGACCTATGTGGATGTTGTTCCTTGAATTTGTGACTAGCCATCTGTATTGCAATTAATAAAGTTCAATCTCATGACAACTGATGGATAGCATTTTCATACCCGCGTTAATTTTATTTGTTGAATTATGTTGCAAATTGTTGTTAGATTTCCACTATGTTTGGATAATATTTTATACCTGAAGCGATGCTAAAGATAACAAATTTGTTCACTTCATATTTTGAAAAGGTCTTACATCAACAAGTTTGTTATTGAATTTTGAAGTTGCTGGTTCCTTGTTTGACACTTTAATTTCCCACGGTTTGGTGTCCCATCAATTTGTTAATCAAGGTTTTGAGTAGTACGAAGTTTTAGTGCTGAAGATTTGCTCAGAGTTGGTCGTTTGTGTTGAAAGAAGCATTGAACCGTTTTTTGCTAACAAAATTAAGAGGTGAAGTCTGGATTGAGGAAAAGGATTAAGGGACGATGGGTGGATTCATAATGGGTTGATTGACTAATAGGATCACATTTCTTTAATGAATTAGGCCTTAGCGGATCTTGTAAAACTGACCCTTTTAAGCATATTTGGGTCTAGGAAATAGAGGTGACTCATCTCAATGCTCTACAACTAATAACCCATGGCCTTCATATAATTACTAAAATTCTAAGAACTCAAGGCGTGTCATTTAGCGAATTTTCATGGCCCTCGCAAAGTGGTAAACGCGTAGTTGCTTTAGACGCATTATTTTAATAATTTATCTTCCTAAACTCGGGTGCGCATTTATGTGACCCAAATTCAAATTTCAACAATGTTAGATAAAATATGTCGAGAACCGCGAGTGTATTTATGTGACGTGGTTTGAGACGTATTTTAAATAACGTTCTAATTTTCCTTAAAAAATAATGAAATAAAACGGTTAAAGTTTAAAATTACACCATAGGCTAGAACATGTATTAAAATCAGATAATGGTCCAATTATAATAGTTTAAGCGACCGTGCTAGAACCACGGAATCCAGGGGTACCTAACACCTTCCCTCGGGTTAACAGAATTCCTTATTCAAAATTTCTGGTTCGCAGACTTCAAAAGGAAAGTCGAAATTCCCTCAATTTGGGATTTAAAATGAATTGGTGACTTGAGACACCAAATAAACTATCCCAAGTGGCGACTCTGATAAATAAATAATCTCATTTCGAATAATGTCACTTAAATTGGAAAAACTCCCTTATATGCTATCCTTCGGGGTAGTGTGTAAAAAAGGAGGTGTGACAGGAGTTTCCAACTGATGATCACCGACACCATCAACTCCAACAGATTTCTCTGCCCCCATAGGAGGAGCCACCATAGCACCGTCTCTAGATCCTGTTGGAGGGGAGTCGTCCAGCTGAATCACCGTCAGAGGCGTTGTTTCAAATTCTACTCTCCGTCTCTTCGATAGTACCGCTTCTTCTCCAGTAGACGATGATTCATCTGTTGGGCGAACAACATTATTTGGGACCTCGTCCCAGGAAGCGACCCTCGTCGGAGTAACTAAGGCAGCAGACTCAACTGAAGCAGCACTCGAAGATCATCATACAGTGGACACTTAGATAGGACGAGCAGACGCGATCAGTTAGCGAAAGGCCAACTGAGGGGGGCTGACTCTCCGCACCCTCCCGGGCATCGACGCACGACATATTAGAAACAATAAAAATAAGAAAGGAAAAGAGAACAGTATATGAAGGCGCCGTCTTACCTAAAAGGGGCCTGTGTTCGAACCTCTAATGAAAGGTCGACAAGGTGCGAATTCCTGTGATATGGGGAAGAATGGCCTCCACCCATTCACGAATCCTTTCAAACACAAGACAGTTTAATGTCACATCTCCTTTTTCGCTACTACACCCCGTTAAGGGTATAATAAAAGGAGTTTTTCCAATTAAAGGACAATCGAAATGGGATTCGTTTATTAAGAGATTCAGAGTCGCCACTTGGGAGATTTATGGTATCCCAAGTCACCGATTGAATCCCGAATCGAGGAAAAGGTTTGACTCTATATTACAGTCGCGAACCAGAAATCCGGATAAGGAATTCTGTTAACCCGGGAGAAGGGGTTAGGCACTCTCGAGTTCCGTGGTTCTAGCACGATCGCTCAACTGCTATGTTTGGCTAAAATCTAGTTTTAATACATGTTAAACCTATAGTGAAATTTTAAAATTATTTACCGCTTTTAGTGAATTATTAAGAAAGTGAATGTCACTTAAGAACGTATTTTTAGATCACGTCACATGAAATGCACCCGGATTCTCGACACATTCTTATTCAACATTTTGGGATTTGGATTTGGGTCTCATGAAACACACACCCGTATTTAAGAAGGTAAAATTATTAAAAAGCACGCCTAAAATGGCTAGCGTGTTATTATCTTTGCGGGAGGCTGCAAAATTCACTAAACGGCACGCCCGGATTCTAAGTATTTTGATATAAGCATTTAATGAGGGCCCCGCAATTTGTGTGTTTTGTTTGGCGAGGCTCATCTCACTTATTATTTAAAGGTCATCCTAGAGCAAGCTATAATTTTCTATTTGATTGCGTCTCTAAAGAATCCTAATTAATCGATTTTATCAATTGCTATTATTTAAAGTGATCACGGAATTTGGGCTTCAAATTCAAGTCCACATTTGAAAAAAAGGTAACACCTCTTAGCTCAAGTGTGCTACTTAACTCAAAGACCCAAAGACCATGTTGCAACACTAACCTTACGTTTAGTATTCATTCAGGCCCACATGGACTAATACAGGGGCAACGAGGCATGTCTTTTTTTGTTGAGATGTTTCCAACTCTAGGCCTCAACCCAAGCCCAATCAATAAGATGGTGATGGTTGAAGTTGGGCCATACTTTAGTGGTAACATGGCCCAGACGGATCCACTGACGGTGATAATGAAAGGAAAATTCACAATTATTTAATCTAATAGCTGTTCGATTAATCCCTACAGATTTTTACATCTGATTCGTATTGACCAAATTCCTGCACGTGTTCGAAGAGAATAGAGAATGAAAGTGCGAACTGTTTACTAATGTGATTGATACTCAAACTGAACTACAAATCTATTCATTTCGATGCTTGTTTAACTCAAACGGAAATAGTAATTGGATTAAATGAAAAAAATTTAATGGCTAACAACAGATTTGAACCTTGAGTCAATTTAATCAACTCGCCTGATTAGGATTATTACACTTAACAATTATACACGTTAAACCTGTTTCAATGTAGTTAGGATTACTGCCTATCAAACTTTAACTGAAACTGAATCATTCTAAGGCTATACTAAGCAGCTGTATCAATATGACTAAGGCAGAAAATCATTTACAGTCCAATTATAACAGTCCAGCTTATACAAACAGTCCTGACCGACTCCAGTTCAAACAATTACAAAACTGACTTTGTTTCACAATTATACTAATGTCCAGGTTCAATTACAGATAATGGATCAACTTAAAACAACATAAGACATTTAAAGCATAATAGGCTATTTAGAACGGCAAATCTACAGCAGAACCAGCTCAGTTTCATTCCATTTTAACAGGAGAAAGCTACATTGAACTAGTTCAAGGTATGTACCTAGAAATAGAAATACAATGAAAAGAGGAAGTGATCAGCAGCAGTAGTAAACAGCAACAGTGTCACAGCAAATAGGATCAGTTAAAAGTCAAATTGCACCACCAAAACCAAGAATATAGGACAAATGACAATCAACCAATGCAACCAACCCAAAACAGAATCGACTGACAAGTTTCAACTCAAAATCAAACCAAATAGCTCAAATACACCCAAAAACTCATTCAAATTGGAATCCGGAACACTCTGAAACTTCAGTGATTGTAGTTGTGCTAAAATGTGAATATGAGTGATTGAAATTCAAAATCAGCCCAGAGAAATCGATGTAACAGTACTTGTTTTTTGATTTTTCTGTTGTTTTTCTGAAAATTTGAGAAGCCTAAGATCTATGGGAGTTTGAAATTTGAATTTTCAGATCTATGAAGCTTGGAGAATATTGTGGGGTGGAATTTTTGAGGTTTTAAACTTGTTTCACAAGGCAGGTAAGCATGCCTTTTATAGGCAAGGAAAGGGGGGAAGCTTCTAGATTTCCCTTACACTTTTTCCCCTTTTTTTATTTCAGATTTTACCCAAATGGTCCTCTATTTTCTGACTTGTGTTTCAAGTTATACTATAGCTTCCTAAAATGCTAGATTGAACCCTATTCTAGAGTGTTCTAAAAACAGTTACCAAAGATTCTGACCCTAAATACCTAGACTACCCTTTATTTGGATTCTAAATTACTAATCTAACAAATTAACCCCTTTTAAATGCCCAAATTGCCCTTGAATACCCCTAAAACTACTAACCTAGTACAACTATAACCAAGCAATTTCAAAACTACAGGAGTGGATTTTCAAATGTTAAACAAAACTAAAAATTACTTCTATTTCACATTCCTACTGACTATCAATTAAACAATTAACTAATCAGCATTATTAACCAATCAAGAGAAAACGAGAAAAGGAAAACAGAATAAAAATGAATAAAACTAAACAAAATCAATGAACATGAAGTAAAATCATGGGTAATCAGGAATCAGTCATGAATTAAACTATACAGATGAATAAAGATTAAGAACAAGAAACAAACGAAACAAGTAAAAAATAAATCAAAATGATGTCAGAATCAATTAAAAATAAAAATAGAAAACTCACTGATTTTTTTTTCTATTGATCGATTTTTGGAAATTGGTTTTTTGTGAAAACCCAATCATCCAAATTTTTGCTTTGAAAACCCTAGATCCAAGACTTTACGAGTTCCGATTGGATTCTTGTGAAATAACCATGTGTATGAGGATTAGGGTGGCACAGGGGTTGTGTGGTATCAATTTGGAGTAGTTTGGATCAATTAAGGTTTTGGCCGGAAAATTTCACTTCAATATTCGAGCAGTTCCGACCATGTTCGAGGGACGGGGCTTGGGGGATTTGATAGAGGAGGTCACGACGGTCCTATGGTGTTAATTTGGTGGTGAACGGAGAAGGTTGAGTTTTGGCCGGAAAACTTTGGTTGAAGATTCGACAAGTTTGGTTAGGGTTTGAGGGAAACGGGTTGTGGATCCGTAACGAGGAGGAGGAGAGGAATAAGGGGTGTAATTTTGGGTGGATTTGGGGCATCGCCGCCGCCGCCAGTGATTTCTAGCCGGCGGCGGACGGCGGAGACGTGGTGGGTACGGTGGCGTTACAGGGGGCGGTATGTACGAGGATGATGGTATATGTTTTAGGGTTTGTATCATTTTTGGACAATTTTATTGAACCTATTGGATTGATGAGGGCCTTTGGATCATGGGCAATGGATGGTCAAGATTCATTGACGCCTAAAATGGCGTCGTTTGGTTATGGGGAGAACTGGACCGGGTAAGGGTGTGGGTTTGGGCTAAACAGGCGGAATTCGAGGGGTTTTTTGGTTTGGGCCCATGAATTGAAAGGGCTAAAGCCCAAGTTAGATTCCTTTCTTTCTTTTATTTCATTTTGTATTTTATATTTTCTGATTTATTAAGATGTAAAATAAAAATAAAGACCTAGTATATTTCCAAAATTAAGCTAATTAATTCCTAAAAATTCACTAAGTCCTATTTAAAAGTAAACTCATGACAAATTCACCAATTAACAATTAAAAATGCAAAAATGGACTATTTTTTGTTATTTTTGTTATACTTTGTTTTAAATGCAATTTAACTACTAATTAATCCTAAAATGTAAAATTAAACTCTAAATGCACATGCCAAATGTATTTTTTATATTTTTTATATGAATTAAAATACACAAATAAATGCAAACAATTAACAGAAAATAACACAAAATTCACACAATTGCAGAATAATGAAAGAAATCATTTTGTTTGAATTTTTGGGAGTAATTCACTTAGGGCAAAAATCACCTGCTCACAGCTGCCCCTCTTTGCTCGGGAACATGCAGAGTTTCCGGTCAAAGATAAGTGAGCGGATACGAGCAATTTTTGTCCGTTCGAATACTCCGTGTGAAGCATTGAAAACCGTCTGACCGCACCCTGCTTCGGAGGTTGCCTACATATCCTTGGCTAAAAAGGAATCAGGTCAGTGTAGTTCGGGAAGGTTTGGTAGCTGGGACTACCAGGAGATGTGATTTCACTGTTGTTGCTGCTGCTACTGCTCGCTGACCTCCTTATTACACCGTGTCAAAATAAAAAGAAGCTAGCCTAAGTTATGATCTATGAATTACAAGAACACACATATCTATGTCTTCAAACTTGCTCTTGTGTTGCCTTGAACTTGTATTCTTCCGATGGAATCTTGTTGTTGCATTGCATTATGATCGGAGATGTTTTGTCGTTCCTCCGAGTGATAGTTGACTGCTGAAATTTGAAATATATGCCTCTATTCTCCAGGCGGGCTGCTGACGCTTGAAAAGTATTCCCTTGTTCTCCAAGTGGGCTCCTGATTGCTGAACTTGAAAAGCATTCCCTTGTTCTCCAGGTGGGCTCCTGATTGCTGAACTTGAAAAGTATTCCCTTGTTCTCTAGGTGGGCTCCTGATTTCAACAAAATAGACAAACAAAGAAAATTTTCTGCCCCAGTTTGGTGGTTGGGCACATCATGTTATCAAATATCAAAAACTTGAAAGCTAAAATTTGATTTATACTTCCTTTGTTCTCCAGGTGGGTGCCTGATTGCTGAAACTTGAAATGTATTCCTTTGTTCTCCAGGTGGGCGCCTGACTGCTGAGCTCGAAACGTATTCCCTTGTTCTCCAGGTGCGCGCCTGACTTCAACAAAATTCACAAACAAAGAAAATTTTCTGCCCCGGTTTGATGACTGGGCGCGTTATGTTATCAAATATTAAAAAACTTGAAAGATAAAATTTGCATTGTACTTCCCTTGTTCTCCAGGTGGGTACCTGATTGCTGAAACTTGAAATGTATTCCCTTGTTCTCCAGGTGGGCGTCTGACTGCTGAAGCTTGAAATGTATTCCCTTGTTCTCCAGGTGGGCACCTGCTTGCAACAAAATAGATAAAACAAAGAAAAAATTTCTGCCCCAGTTCGATGGCTGGGCACATCATGTTGCCAAATATTATTGAAAATTTGAAAACAAAAATTCGAATTGTACTTCCCTTGTAATCCAGGCGGGCGCCTGATTGCTGAAGCTTGGAATTATTCCCTTGTTCTCCAGGTGGGCGCCTGACTTCAAAATATCAAACAAAGAAAATTTCTTGCCCCTGTCTCAATCAAAGAAAAATTTGTTAATATAAAATGGTGGTTAGTTGCTGGCATTCTTGCTGGGTACGTCCCTGCTGTTGGTCTTTACTCCGACCTGCTTCCCTGGACTTGCCTTGGATCTCCTCGACTTCCTGATTGAATTTCAACCCCCTGACTTTGATGACCTAAGTGTTCTATCCCATATTGTTGTTTTTGTGTTTCTGACCCCTCTATCTGAAACTTCGCTTCTTCCCCACAATTATCTGATTGATCCACCAATGAAACTTCCAGTGGTCCTTTATGTCCTACTTCATCTTTGATATATTCTGGCCCTGTTGTGCTTTGCAATTGGGAAACTGGTAGTTAGCTTTGACGTTCCTCCCTTTTGTTTCGAACAGAACTGACACTGACACATCTTAAAGAACGAACCTCAAAAAGAATGAAATGCAATGACCTTGAGGGTTAAGGATAGAAAGAATCCGAAAACGGATGATTTGTAATGAAGAAGGCAGAGAAGAAGACTTATCTAAGTAAAACAGCTGGTACCATTGATCTTGCCATGCATTTTGGATTAACCAGCCCAGTCTGTCCAACCAATCAACTTTCAATTGCCACATTTGTTGTTCCGGACTTTCATTACCTGATTTTCACTAAAACCCAAACCTTGCTCGTCTCGTAATGTTTTGAGCAGCTTTCAACCACAGACTTTTCTCATTTGCCCATCTGAAAAACTCATCTTTGCCTTACGGTGCCCGTGAGGGTTTTCACCAGTAAGACTCTCTCATTTTTTATTTCTCTCAACTCACTTTGCCTTACGGTGCCCGTGAGGTTTTCACCACTAAGACTCTCTCATTTTAATCATTTTTCTTCTGGTACCGGAGTGTCGCCCCTGACACGAATCACTTTTACTTGCTCGTATAGGCACTTCTTAAAGACTGATCGGAAGGTCTTTCCTTGGACCGTAATGTAGGCTTTTGGATGGGGTTAGAAAGAAGGGTATAAAAGGCTCGAAACAATTCAACATGGGTTCAAAATTACAACTTTCGGAATCAGATTTCCCACAACAACCACAACTTCTGCCCCAGTTTCTTTCTTGGGGACTTTGGATTTTTATTTTATTGTGACTGAACCTCAGAGAAAGCTGCCTACGTACCCTTTCGGGATCAAGTCGAACGTAGTTCAGGTCATAAAATTACGTTGTTGTTGTGATCTTCCCTTTCTTACACTTTTCTTTTCTTTCTTTTCATTTCTTTTCCTTTCTTTTTCTTTTCTTCATTTTTCTTTTCTCTTTTTTTCTTTTTTTTTTGTTTTTTCTTTTCTTTTCTCTTTTCGTTTTCTATTTTTTTTCTTTTCTTTTCTCTTTTCTTCTCTTTTCTTTTCCTTTCTTTTGGACTGTTTTTTCTTATTTCTCCGATGATTTTATTGATTCCGAAAGAGGGGTACGAAAGAAAATAAATGAGGTTCAAAAGGGGTAACAAAGGATAAAGTATTTGGATAGCAGAACAAAATGTCTTCGTCATTTCAATCTCAAAAAGATGCCAAATACAATAAAGTACAATTAAAAAAAGAAATCATACATAGTATCGCTTGACTGCATCAGAGTTCATAGCCATTTCTACACATTTTCCTTTCACATCTGTCAGATATAATGTGCCATTGGACAACACTCTGGTTACAACAAATGGCCCTTGCTAGTTCGGGACGAACTTTCCTTTTGCTTCAGCCCAATGAGGTAAGATGCGTCTCAACACCAATTGCCCTACTTCAAATTTCCGTGGACACACCTTCTTATTATATGCTCTTTCCATTCTCTGTTGGCACAATTGTCCGTGACATACTGTAGCCAATCTCTTTTCATCAATCAAAATCAATTGTTCCAAGCGGGCTTTGACCCATTCAACACCATCAATTTCCGCCTCGGCGATAATCCGAAGGGATGGGATTTCAACCTCTGCGGGAATTACTGCCTCAGTGCCATACACCAGTGAATAAGGAGTCGCCCCTACTGAAGTGCGGACAGTAGTGCGGTAGCCTAACAGTGCGAAGGGTAACTTTTCATGCCATTGCCTGGACCCTTCCACCATTTTTCGAAGTATTTTCTTGATGTTCTTGTTAGCTGCTTCGACCGCTCCATTTGCCTTAGGACGATACAGGGTGGAATTGCGGTGCGTGATCTTAAACTACTGACATGTCTCCGCCATCAGATGACTGTTGAGGTTGGCACCATTATCCGTGATGATTACCTTCGAGATTCCGAAGCGACATATGATATTTGAATGCACAAAATCGACCACTTCTTTCTTGGTCACAAATTTGAAATTTTTCGCCTCCACCCACTTAGTGAAATAATCAATGGCTACCAGAATAAACCTGTGCCCTTTTGACGTCGCTGGCTCGATCGGCCCAATGACATCCATTCCCCAAGCAACTAAAGGCCATGGTGCCGATATTGTATGCAATTCAGATGGTGGAGAATGAATCAAATCTCCATGTACCTGACACTGATGACACTTGCGCACAAAACTGATGCAATCCCGTTCCATAGTAAACCAATAATAGCCTGCTCGGAGAATCTTCTTTGCTAATACATATCCACTCATATGAGGTCCACAAACTCCCGCATGTACCTCGGTCATGATAACTGTAGCCTGTTTAGCATCCATGCATCTCAATAAACCAAGATCAGGAGTTCTCTTGTACAACACTCCTCTACTGAAGAAAAATCCACTCGCCAAGCGTCGAATCGCTCTCTTTTGATCCTCTGTGGCCTGTGCGGGAGATACTCCCATCCTGAGGTATTCTTTGATATCATGGAACCACGGCTCACCATCAAGTTCTTCTACCATGTTACAATAGGAATGCTGATCTTGGACTTGAATCTGCAACGGGTCCACATAAGCCTTATCTGGATGATGCAACATTGACGCCAAAGTGGCCAAAGTGTCGGCAACTTCATTATGAATCCTTGGAATATGCCTGAAATCGATTGACTAAAACCGTTGACAAAGTTCATGCAAGCACTGCCGGTACGGTATGAGCTTCAAGTCTCGTGTCTCCTATTCTCCCTGAATCTGGTGCACCAGAAGATCCGAGTCACCCATGACCAAGATTTCCTGGATACCCATGTCTATAGCCAATCTTAAACCCAAGATACATGCCTCGTATTCATCCATGTTATTGGTGCAATAGAAACGAAGTTGAGCTGTAACAGGGTAGTGTTGCCCTGTCTCAGAAATATGCGTTGCTCCTATCCCGACGCCTTTGGTGTTGGCAGCCCTATCAAAGAACTGTTTCCATCCTGGCTTCTCTACCTGTTCTATTTCCTCAACATGCATTATCTCTTTATCAGGGAAATATGCTTTCAAAGGTTCATACTCATTGTCAACTGGATTCTCGGCTAGATGATCAGCCACCGCTTGTGCTTTTATTGCAGTCCGGGTCACATAGACAATATCAAATTCTGTAAGCAAGATTTTCCACTTCGCGAGCCTCCCTATGGGCATGGGATTTTGAAATATATACTTCAATGGGTCCAATCGAGAGATGATATAGGTGGTATATGATGATAAATAGTGTTTCAATTTTTGCGCTACCCAAGTTAAGGCATAACACGTCCTCTCAAGTTGAGTGTACTTCACCT
Source organism: Nicotiana glauca (assembly GCA_026770625.1). NCBI lineage: Eukaryota > Viridiplantae > Streptophyta > Magnoliopsida > Solanales > Solanaceae > Nicotiana > Nicotiana glauca. The sequence goes on from MU762447.1 coordinate 27,104, forward strand.
CGTAAGATGTGAAATTCTTACTGAGGTAATAAATCGCCTACTCTTTCTTTCCTGTGATGTCATGTTGCCCCAGTACACAGCCAAAAGAGTTATCCAAAACTGCCAGATAAAGGATCAAGGGCCTTCCCGGCTCCGGCGGGACCAACACAGGTGGACTGGCCAAATACTCCTTAATCTTGTCAAATCCTGCCTGACATTCATCTGTCCATCTGACCGCAGCATCCTTCTTTAGCAGCTTAAAAGTGGGCTCACAAGTCATTGTGAGTTGGGCAATGAATCTGCTGATATAATTTAACCTCCCGAGCAAACTCATCACCTCTTTTTTGTTCTTAGGCAGCGGTAGCTCTTGAATGGCTTTGATCTTGGATGGGTCTAACTCAATACCACGTCGACTTACCACAAACCCCAACAACTTCCCTGATGGGACTCCAAATGCACACTTCGCTGGATTAAGTTTGAGGTTGTACCTGCGGAGCCTCTAGAAAAACTTCCTCAGGTCCTTGACATGGTCACATTGCTTCCTTGACTTTATGATCACGTCATCTGCATAGACTTCAATTTCCCGATGTATCATGTCGTGGAACATGGTGGTCATCGCCCTCATGTATATTGCCCCTGCGTTCTTCAACCAAAATGGCATGACCCTATAATAATACGTTCCTCAAGGCGTGATGAATGTCGTCTTTTTCGCATCCTCCTCATCCATCAAAATCTGGTGATAGCCCGCATAATAATCCACGAAGGAACCAATCTCATGTTTAGCACAATTGTCAATCAATATATAGATGTTTGGCTGTGGGAAGTTGTCTTTTGGGCTCGCCTTATTTAGATCACGGTAATCAACGCACACTCTAGTATTTCCATCCTTCTTTGGCACAGGCACAACATTAGCTAACCAGGTGGGATACCGCGTAACTCGGATGACCTTCGCCTCAAACTGCTTGGTGACCTCTTCTTTGATTTTCACACTGATATTTGTTTTAAATTTCCTCAACTTCTGCTTGATAGGAGGGCATGCTGGGTCGGTGGGCAATTTGTGGACCACCAAATCGGTGCTTAAACCAGGCATATCGTCATATGACCACACAAAAATATCCTTGTATTCAAACAACACTTTAATTATCTCTTTTCTGAGCTGAGGTTCCAAATGGACACTTATTTTTGTTTCCCGTACATTCTCCTGATCCCCTAAATTGATTGCCTCTGTGGCATTCAGATTAGGTTTGGTTTTTTCTTCAAATTGTCTTAATTCTTTACTGATTTCTTCCAAGGCTTCCTCATCATCATATTTTACCACGTCATCACACTCAATCTCTTTTATTATTATTTCGGAGTTCGATTGATATTCAAGACTAGGCCGAAGACTCCTCATGCATGACACATCAGTGAAACCAGCATAAAAGGGGCTGTACAAGAAAAAAAAGAAAGACAAAATAAAGGCTATCAGGAATGGAGAAGGAAGGAAATTGCATTTCATTAAAATTGTAAGATAACAAGGTTTAACTCATCCAAACGGATGGAACATAGCATCCGAATTACAACCTTGGAAATAACCCAGATTAAACTGAAAGGAAGATCAAAACTAACTACCAAGACTCCCTTCGGGTAGGAAGAGGAGTAGCTTCCCAATTATTAAGCTTTGCATGGGGCCCCATGAACTGCACATCTGCCTTGGTTGGACCTTATCCTGCCTCTAACATATTCACCTCGTCAAACAGCTTCTCAAACCTCTCAATCAGCTCTTTGTCGGGTTCCACCACCACAAAATTAGACATTGTCATTGTTGGGCGCTTCTTAGTACCAGGCCTGACAAAGAAACAGGAAAGGCGGGGGATGGGTTTTGGAAGGGTCCATGCTCTCTTTTTCATCTTCTTAGCTCGCCTTATGTCAACAGCAATGGGCTTGAAGCCTAAACCAAAAGTATCCAGGTTTCCAGGAAGAGATACTGGCTGTGTGATGCCTTGCAAAGAAGCACCCAAGCCTTTTCCAGGTAAGAATCCATTCTTTATCATTTCCGAAGCCACCATAACAGATGCAGAAGCTACTCTAGGCATAGGAATACACTCCCCTTCCGGGATCTTTTCACCTAATACTGTGTCTAAGACTTGGTAAACCCATGGACCTTTGTCATCCTCAGCTTCGTCGAAAGGCATAATGGTACACGAACTATCTTCCCCATACACCACAATTTCCTGCCGGTCCCACTCGAATTTGACCATCTGATGCAAGGTAGACGGCACTGCTTTTGCAATATGAATCCAAGGTCGGCCTAACAAGAGATTGTAAGAAACAGCCACGTCGAGCACCTGGAACTCCATAGTAAATTCAACTGGTCCTATCGTCAGTACCAACACAATATCCCCAACCGTGTCCTTTCCTCCTCCATCAAATCCTCGTACGCAAATGTTCTTCTTGTGGATCCTCTTACTGTCCACCTTTAACTTTTCTAGGGTGGAGAGAGGGCAGATGTTTGCGTTGGACCCGTTGTCAATCAGCACCCGGGTGACCACAGAGTCTTCACATTTTACCGTGAGGTAGAGTGCTCTATTATGCTCAGTACCCTCCAAAGGTAGCTCATCATCAGAAAATGTAACCCTGTTAAATTCAAAAATCTTATTTGCTATTTTCACCAGATGATTCGCAGAGATCTTATCAGGCACATGGGCTTCATTCAGAATCTTCATCAACGCCCAACGGTGCTCATCCGAATAGATCGATAAATATAGCAATGAAATTTGTGCCGGGATTTTTCACAACTGTTCTACAATGGAATAATCTTGCGCCTTCATCTTCTTCAAGAATTCTTCTGCTTCTTCTTCAGTTACGGCCCTTTGTACTGGTGATTATCTTTGGCTGTTTTGGCTTTTCTCAGCTTTTAAGGGGCAAAGCATCTTCCTGAACGAGTCAGCCCATGGGTTTCACAAACCTCTTCTTTAACTTCCTTCCCTTTGTACGTCACAGTTACTCGGCCATAATTCCATGGAACGGCCTTTTCACTGACTACCGGTAACTAGGTCACTGGCTTGATGATAACTGGCTCTGTATGAGCCCCTTTCACGATCACAACGGGCTTGACAGCTGCCCCTGGCACCACTACTTTAACTGGTTCTTGTTTTACTGCCACATTGCTCAAAGGCCCTTTCTTTATCACCACTGCTGGTTCGATAACTGTCTCCTCTACCTTAATTAATGCTCTCCCACTGGTTGGTTTCTCATTTGATCTGTCCTCACTGGCCCTGATCATCATTACGGTTTGTGAAGGCTTCTTACACTCTCCTTTTTGCACTAACTCAATCATATGGGTCTCGTGATGGGTTGGCAATGGATTCTGAGTGATGTTAGGCGTCTTTGGGGCTTGCACTTCAATTCGGCGGGTGTCAATGAGCTCCTAGATGGCCGTTTTCAAATGCCAGCATTTTTCTGTGTCATGTCCCGGAGCACCCGAGCAATACTCGCAACTCACCGAGTGGTCCAGGTTCCTTGGGGGAGGATTTGGCAATCGGACTCAACATGCCCAACTGTCTCAATCTGTGGTACAAGCTGGTGTAAGATTCTCCCAACGAAGTGAAAGTCTTCTTCTTTTGCATCCTATCATTCTTGGAAACAGGGTTGGATCGAAAACCGGTTCCAGTTGGGTTTCTGTAGGCTCTCGGAGGTGGGTAGGTATTTTGAGTATGGTAAGTATTTTGTGGGGTGGGTGCACGTCATGGCGCATGAGTAGGAGGTTGGGAGTATGTTTAGGCATGGTGTACAGAGAAGTGGGGTACATGAGGTGGATAGTAGTGTTGTGGTGGGGCATATGGGGTGTGCGGGTAGGTTTGGGGATGGGGTCGAGGTTGATGGTAATATGGTGATGGGCCCATGGACCAAGCTCTCGATTCCACTACTGCAACATCTTCTTTCTTTTTCTTTCCCAATACCCCTCCAGTGCCGCTCTAGATAGCCTGAGTAGTTGCCTTGATTGTCAAATAACGCATAATCTTGTTAGACTTGAGACCCTCTTCCACCATACTTCCTATTTTCACGACCTCGTTGAATGTTTTTCCCACTGCTGATACCAGGTGACCATAGTAGGTAGGCTCTAAAGCCTGCAGGAAGTAATCGACCATCTCGTTTTCCTTCATTGGAGGATCGACTCTTGCAGCCTATTCTCTCCACTGAAAACTGTACTCTCTGAAGCTTTCCCCCGGCTTCTTCTTAATTTTTTTCAGTGATAGACGGTCCGGGACAATTTCGAGATTATATTAAAAGCAAATGCTTGGGCCAAATCATCCCAGGTGTAACATCGAGCATGATCTTGCCGCGTGTACCATTCCAAGGTCGCACTACTGAGACTTTGACTAAAGTACGCCATTAATAAATCATCCCTTCCCCCAGTTCCTCTCATCTTACTGCAAAATCCCCTCAGATGGGCTACCGGGTCACCATGTCCGTCATACAGATCAAACTTGGGTAACTTGAATCCCGCAGGTAACTGGACGTCGGGAAACAAGCACAAGTCTTTGTAAGCCACACTATCCTGTCCTCCTACTAGACCCTTCATATTTTGGAATGACTGCTCTAAGCTCTTCACCTTTCGTATCATCTCCTCTTGCTCAGGGTTTTTGGGAGGCTTCTCTTCTTCAGCTGAGAGATCAAGACGGGGAGTGTAAGAGTATGGTTTTAGGGGTTTGAAGGTGGATTCAGGTGGGTAATAGTGGTTTTCCTGGGTTTGGAACAGGGGCTCACTAGAAGATCTGTATAATGCAGTGGGTGGAGGAGCCACAAACATGGGAGTAGTAGGCGGTGGAGGGCATGGTATTGGTTTGGGTGGTGGAGGTGGTGGTGTTTGGGAAGTAGTTGCGTAGTATTGCTGGTAGGTAGGGTAAGTCGGAGAGGAATTCACTGTGGGGGGATCTTGTGGCTGAGCTAATGGTGGGATGTAGGTAGGGTTCGCAGGATAGGCTAGTAGTGGGTGTCCCTTTGCCCAGGCTTGGTACATCTCGGCCATTTGCTGCTTTAATTTATACATCTCCTCTTTCATGGCGTTGACATCCGCTACTTCTTCTTCCCTAGACGGGTCGACAATGCTTGCTTCTAGCTCTTGGTTGACCATTTTTTATGTATCCTTAGAGCGGGTGTTGTATGGATGGGTTGCCAGAATGCCAGTCAACTTAACCACTTGCCTGAACTCATCATTAACAACAACTTTGTTAGCGGTTAGAGCATTAACAAATAGATAACCGCACGTTTGGGCATGAATGCACCTAAGGAGTTAACGATTTCTATTATGCAATTGCTCGACTGTTTGCATCATCCCGGCTTTCTTTTCTTTATTTACTACTCCTTTTACCCTCTCGCTCTTCCCTCTTATTTTGTCTCTTGCCTTTCCCTCTTTTTTATTTTTGGGATTTTTCAAATTTCCATTAATGAAACTCCAATTATTGGGTTATTCGTTTTCTTGAAAAGGATACTACAAAACAGACTCGATGATTAAAACTAGATCGAGAGCACATCAAAGCTTCACATCCTGGGGCCCGCGTGGCATCACTCGGCATCGCCGCAGGCCTGCGCAAGACTGAGAAGGTTTCAATGTCAACTGTGACTATTTAAAGAAAACCGGCCATGTAATGACTTATTGTTGACTCAAAAGCAAAGTGGCTATTTTTGCAAAAAAATTATTTAAAAAAAAAAAGACTCGGTTTTGCGGATACGGCCTTTCAGCACTTCAGAAAGGGAGATTTTAAGGCTGTGCCCGCAAACCATTTAAAAATAACTCAGGGTGGTTGTTCTTGCAAAAACAGCCTTTCGGCGCCCTTTTGGGGACATTTGGCTTATTTTTAAACAAGAATGGTGTCACCCGACTTATTGGATAAAAATTAAATTTTGGTATTTTTGGCTATTTTTGCAAAAGGGTGGTTGGACCCGATGAGGGTTTACTACGTATCTCACACCAGGTGAGAATCAAACCAGCGTAGTTCGGGCAGATTTGCCAAAATTGAAGCGATTTTGAATAAATTTCTTTCTATTTTTCGAATATTTTCTCTTTTTTTTTTCCATTTTTCAAAAATCCGGCAGCATTTCGGTACTATTTGGGCATTGGTTTTTCAAACAAATGATTACCCTCACTTAGTCCTAACACTGCTATTTTTCATAATTTTTCATTCATTATATACAAGTCGGTCAACATGCAAAGCTGAGCAAATAAATGCGCAAGTAGCACGTAAAATGCATCAGGATGGTCATTTCAATTCAGGTCACCTATCCTGGACGGACTCAACCCCTGTGTTGAGTCCCCTAAGTCAAATGTACATGATGCAAACAAGCGTCCTATTAGGGATCCAGCATGAGTTTATTGTTCTTCTAGGTTTAAACCCTAGGTTTATTGGTCTAGACATAGCTTACCCTAGCGGACAACTCGGGCCGAGGGGGAGGCAGCGTACCGGGGATACAGAAGCTCCGCCAGCTTAGCAACTTATCCAAACCTCGTTCTAAATTGGGAAAGACTCTAAATAGAAGAGAAGCTACACGAAGTGCATCCTTCTCCATGATGTAGAAGACTCAGAAAGAGGAAGGGATTAACGACAGTTTATATACACAGTTCAACAAATATCAAAGCGGTAAAACATTTAGCACATATAGCATGGAACATGTAGAAAAATCAGATAAAGCCAAATATAACAATTTAACTGAGCTCGAATTCTTGAACCCTAAACCGAAATTCTGGGTTCTTGTCCCCAGCAGAGTCGCCAGAGCTGTCACACCTCCTTTTTCGCTACTACACCCCGTGAAGGGTATAATAAAAGGAGTTTTTCCAATTAAAGGACAATCGAAATGGGATTCGTTTATTAAGAGATTCAGAGTCGCCACTTGGGAGATTTATGGTGTCCCAAGTCACCTGTTTGAATCCCGAATCGAGGAAAGGGTTTGACTCTATATTACAGTCGCGAACCAGAAATCCGGGTAAGAAATTCTGTTAACCCAAGAGAAGGGATTAGGCACTCCCGAGTTCCGTGGTTCTGGCATGATCGCTCAACTGCTATGTTTGGCTAAAATCTGATTTTAATACATGTTAAACCTATAGTGCAATTTTAAAATTATTTACCACTTTTAGTCAATTATTAAGAAAGTGAACGTCGCTTAAGAACGTATTTTTGGATTACGTTACATGAAATGCACCCGTATCCTCGATACATTCTTATTCAATATTTTGGGATTTGGATTTGGGTCTCATGAAATGCACACCCGTATTTAAGAAGGTAAAATTATTAAAAAGCACGCCTAAAGTGGCTAGCGTATTATTATCTTTGCGGGAGGCTGCAAAATTCACTAAACGGCATGCCCGGATTCTAAGTATTTTGATATAAGCATTTAATGAGGGCCCCGCAATTTGTGTGTTTTGTTTGGCGAGGCTCATCTCACTTATTATTTAAAGGTCATCCTAGAGCAAGCTATAATTTTCTATTTGATTGCGTCTCTAAAGAATCCTAATTAATCGATTTTATCAATTTCTATTATTTAAAGTGATCACGGAATTTGGGCTTTAAATTCAAGTCCACATTTGAACAAAAGGTAACACCTTTTAGCTCAAGTGTGCTACTTAACTCAAAGGCCCAAAGACCATGTTGCAACATTAACCTTACATTTAGTATTCATTCAGGCCCACATGGCCTAATACAGTGGCAATGAGGCATGTCTTTTTTTGTTGAGTTGTTTCCAGCTCTGGGCCTCAACCCAGGACCAATCAATAAGATGGTGAAGGTTGAAGTTGGGCCATGCTTTAGTGGTAACATGGCCCAGACGGATCCACTGATGGTGACAACAAAAGGAAAATTCACAATTATTTAATCTAACAACTGCTTGATTAATCCCTACAGATTTTTACATCTGATTCGTATTGACCAAATTCCTGCAGGTGTTCAAAGAGAATAGAGAATGAAAGTGTGAACTGTTGACTAATGTGATTGACACTCAAATTGAACTACAAATCTATTCATTTGGATGCTTGTTTAACTTAGAAATAGTAATTGGATTAAATGAAAAAAATTTATTGGCTAACAACAGATTTGAACCTTGAGTCAATTTAATCAACTCGCATGATTAGGATTATTACACTTAACACTTATAGACGTTAAACCTGTTTCAATGTAGTTAGGATTTACTGCCTATCTAACTTTAACTGAAACTGAATCATTCTAAGGCTATACTAAGCAGCTGTATCAATACGACTAAGGCAGAAAATCATTTACAGTCCAATTATCACAGTCCAGCTTATATAAACAGTCCTGACCGACTCTAGTTCAAATAATTACAAAACTGACTTTGTTTCACAATTATACTAATGTCTAGGTTCAATTACAGATAATGGATCAACTTAAAACGACAGAAAACATTTAAAGCATAATAGTCTATTTAGAACGACAAATCTACAGCAGAACCAGCTCAGTTTCATTCCATTTTAACAGGAGAAAGCTACATTGAACCAGTTCAAGGTATGTACCTGAAAATGGAAATATAATGAAAAGAGGAAGTGATCAGCAGCAGTAGTAAACAGCAACAGTGTCACAGCAAATAGGATCAGTTGAAAGTCAAATTGCACCACCAAAACCCAGGAATATAGGACAGATGATAATTAACCAATGCATCCAACCCAAAACAGAATCGACTGACCAGTTTCAACTCAAAATCAAACCAAATAGCTCAAATACACCCAAAAACTCATTCAAATTGGAATCTGGAACACTCTGAAACTTCAGTGATTGTGGTTGTGTTAAAATATGAATATCAGTGATTGAAATTCAAAATCAGCCTAGAGAAATCGATGTAACAGTACTTGTTTTTTGATTTTTCTGTTGTTTTTCTGAAAATTTGAGAAGCCTAAGATCTAAGGGAGTTTG